>CAKNWT010316717.1:598-13598 GCA_932066315.1 Andricus coriarius
GGATTTGTGTGATTCAAATAACATTTGTTCGAGTTAAAAAATCGTGTGTATGAATAAAATAAATTTTATTTTAATCAAAAAAATATTTGCTTAAGCTTAAGTATATAAAATTTGTGTCTGAGTCTATATCAAAGAAAGAATTTGATTCAAACATTTTCCTGAGTGTGAGATATTAATTAAAATAAATCTTGAAATAAATATATCACTGCAAAACTCTAACGGTCTCAACTCAGAACCTATCCACCTATGTATCTTATCTAAATCTGATATCCGGAATTTAAATTAAAAATATCTATAGGAAGGGCATATATTTTTGAAAAATGGCTACCATCCTTGGGAAGTTTGTCAAATTTATTTCGAATTCGTTAGTTACCAATTAGGTTTGGTTTTGACGCAATAACATTGCATTGAAAAGCCCTGCACACTTAATTGTACCAACTAACATCCCCCCCATATCTCTATAACCATGAAATATGTTAGCTTATGATTTTGCACCTACAAACGTGTCCTATAATACTGCAATTTACCGCAGTTTCAAGAAAATCGAAAAACATTTCTTTTGTGCACGCTTATATGAAATGGAATGCCCCAAATACATCGCACTTTCAAGATCCTTTCAAGAGAACATAAACCGTATCTCTGAAAACCGGAGGCTCTATGAGTCTATGTCTATCTATCTATCCCTCTCTATGTCCAGAAAGGCTCCTAATTTTCCAAGGCACGCAACAAAGGGACAAGACCGTGACCAAGGCATCGCGCCGCCACTGTCCCGAAAATATCAGCTTTATCCTCAGTCGCGTCATCGGCGGGTGGATTTGCCAATGGTGAGGGCCAAGCAAACGAGCTAGGTAGGTAGGTAGGTAGGTAGCTAGGTACGAAACTACGTAGGTAGATAGGTGGGCAGATAGATAGGATAGACTAGATAGCTATAGCTATACTAACGCGACTTCCAGTATAGCTATATCTACATTAGTAGTGTTCGTGGTAGTGTGGTCTAGTGCTCTATCTATAGATGTACCACTAGAACTACGACATCCACAGGCAGAGGATCCTATCCCGCTTTCTCCATCGCGAGTTAACGCAGACCTCGGGGGCCTGGCTCACTCGCTCTCCTGTCGAACCCGATGCCGCGGTCCATACCTCCCTCGGTCGGGAACGTGAACACGGTCGCGTTTGCCTCTGGACGTATATTTACACCGAGTCGATGGCGCGGTGGTGGGTCGTCGTCGTGGGCTCTTCTACCCGGCTGGTCCCTACCTAGTACATTACAACCGAGGGTATAGGGTGGTAAAACGTGGCGATGCGGGACAGGAAACCAAGAGACACACACATATTCACACTATCGCG
The DNA here is from genome assembly GCA_932066315.1 of Andricus coriarius. Lineage (NCBI taxonomy): Eukaryota > Metazoa > Arthropoda > Insecta > Hymenoptera > Cynipidae > Andricus > Andricus coriarius. The sequence continues at coordinate 1,946 of CAKNWT010316717.1, forward strand.
ACAAACACATACGTGTATTAACGCATACATGTGCACATTTGCGTTAAAATACACACATAGAGACGTTTGCGCTAAAACACGTGCATAGAGAATTGTATGTTACTAGGTTCGCACATATACAGTCACTAACTGCTAATGCACACAGCTTCATCGCTGTTGGCACACATGCATATATATGGTCGAATAAACACACATGTGCATGCATTTGTGGACATGCACAGGGCACACCTTTGGGGATATGCAGGTTGATGGAGACGCATGCATTGGGAAGTTCATTCTTCAGGTTCTATGCAGATACGTGTTCGAATTGTGGTATGTCACATCTATCCAAAAATAGACACATATCAAGCAAACAGTTACACAAAACACAAACATCATGATCCAAATTTCCCTTAGTAGGGGCAAATGTGCAGGTTTTCGTGCAATAATCCGTTCCAACAATCTTACAAATACACTGCAAGACGCTGATCCTCTAAAGGACACCCAGAAATTAATTTTTCTTCATTCAAGAAAATGATTTTGTTGACCGCATTTGGTTGATTTCAGAAAACAGCAAAAAAGAAAGACCAGCAAAAACCATTATTGGAATGAACTAAAATATTGTCTTAGATCAAGTACAATATTTTCTTGCATCAACAAAAAGTTTCACTTGGATCAACCAAAAGATATGGTCAATCAAATATTTTATTTTCCATATAATCACCGTAATTCTAGGGTTGATTCAGCCAACATTTTCTTCATTCAATCAAATCTTTTACTGGGTGTACGCCGAATGCGGTGTAAGACTTTATATTTTTTACTCAATATATCAAAGATTTTTACTATAAAAAAGATAATAAGACAAATTGAAAGTATTTCAACAGATTTCAGGGGATTTTACGGTATTTCAAAAAACAACGAAAAGTATATCAAAGAGTTGCAAAATTTTTACGGAATTTAACGAGATCGCCAAAACTTTTGAGGTATTTCATGAGATTTCAAGGAAATTCAAAAGATTTCAGGGCATATTACAAAAGTGTTTCAAACAATTCCAAAGGATTACGAGAGGTTTCGCAGATTTCAAACAATTTAAAAAGGTTTCAAGAATTTTAAGAAATTACGTAGTACAATTTCAGTGAGAATCTCAATTTTTTGAAGGGATTTTACAACATTTTAAGGGACTTCAAGGAGTTTTATCAGATTTCACGAGATTTTACGATAGTTCAAGAGATATTGAAGGATTTAGACGGACTTTTAGGGATGTTGAGGGGATTTTAGGAATTATGACCGATTTCTGCCGATTACAAAAGATTTTAAAAGGATTTCAAGAGATACGACCTTAATATTTAAACAAATTTTGAATTATATCATAAGATTTCAAAGATTTTCAGAGATTTGAAGAGATTTAAAAATATTTAAAACAGATTGACTTGTTAATATTGTCTTTCTAATTTTCTTCTTAAAAACTTTCAAAGGATTTTATGGGATATTAATAAGAGATATAAAAGGGTTTTGATGATTTTATGGAATTTAAAAGGATTTCATAAGTATATACACGGATTTCTTAGGATTTCAAAAGATTTAATGCAATTTAAAAAGATTTCCACGGATTTTAAAGATTTCAATTAATTTTAAAGGGTTATCAAAGGGATTGTGTAATGTGTATGATATTCATGGAATTCAAAGAATTTCAAGGAATTCTCACATGATTTAAAAAAAGTTGAGTGATTTACAATTTTTTTTTAATTATTCATGAGATTTCCAAGGATTAATAAGGTAAATAAGGGTTAATAATTTTACCTCAATTTCTCGAAAGAAATCTTTTCTTTTAAATTGTGTGTAAAGACAGTTTTTAATATTAACAATTTTAGAAATGTATACTTTTTTGGATTGTTTCTTTTCCTATTTGGAAAATGTAATAATGCACATACAGTGAAGACATAATATTAACAAGACAATATGTGCAAAAAATTATTTTTGAACATAAAGGCTCAAACATGTTATGAATCCAAAAATCAGTTGTTATGAAAAAAAAAACATTCAAAAAGTTCAACTGGTTCAGGATCAGCCACAAAAAATATCTTTTTTGGTTTAAAAAAGGAACTATTTAGTCAAAAAAATGTATAAACAGAAAAATATGTTTGAACTAAAAATTATTCAAATAAAATTTGGATTAACATCACATTCATTGTTCAAAATATTTATTTAAAAATGTATGTAATTCGTTTCTTTTTTGGTTGAAAATTCAACTATTTGGTTGAAATTTTATGGTTTTTGTTGAAAATTCGTCTTTTTTGGTATGAAACCAATTTTTGGTTTAAAATTTATCTTTTCATGTAGACAATTAACCCCTTCACAGTCAGATGAAAACAACATACAACATATCGTGCCAACGATGTAATGTGGTGGTAATTAGGTTTTTGGGCTCGCTGATTTCAAATCCGATGTTCGATTTTTTAAATTAAAAATTGCGGATTCAATATTAATATAGTATCAATACAATATGGATAATCTGGTAAAATTCTAAATATTTTTGATGATTTCGTTCCGCCATATTGGATTTTTTGAATTTTGAATTTTGAAAATCCAACACCTGATTTCAATTCAGCAACCCAAAAGACATAAGTATCACCAATATTATCAAAGTTCGAACATGTTTAATAATTTATGTTTGCCATATTGGATACGCCATTTTGAATTTTGAAAATCCAGCACCAGGTTTCAATTGAGGGACCCCAAAAACCTAAACAACCATCCATTTGCTCAAGATCCGAACATTTTTAATAATTCATTCATTTTGAATTTTAAAAATACATGAGATTTGAAATATGCGACCCCAAAAACCTAAATATTTTTCATCAATTTGATCAAGGTCCGAACATTTTTAATAATTCATTTCCGCCATATTGGATCCGCCATTTTGAATGTTAAAAATCCAACATCAGGTTTGAAATCAGCAAATCCAAAAACCTAAGTAAAACCAATTTTATCAAGGTCAAAACATTTATAATGAAATGGCTTAACGGTATAATAATAATAATAATAATAATAATAATAATAATAATAATAATATGTCCGCTATATTAGATCCGCCATTTTGAATTTTGAAAATCCAACATCAGATTTGAATTCAGCTACCCGAAAAACCCTAATATACGCAAGCAAAATTAAATCGGATCACGTTAAATCATTTTCTTTTTTCAAATGCTGAATTTGTTGAATGTTGAACATTCAACATTTTTTATGGAGTTTTTTTTCTTTATTGCGAGCATAACATTTTTCTCAGCTGAAAATTCGTCTTTTTGGTTTGAAAATAGTCTTTCTAGTGTCATTTTTTCTCTCGAAACAGCAGCAAAATAGTGTAATTGCTTAAAACAAGTGATAAATATATGGCTGAAAGAAATTTTTTTTTCATTCAAAGTGCATATATTTACTTGCCTCAAAAAAATATTTCTTTGAAAATAATCAGGACTTTCACTTACTTCAGCCAAGTAAAATTCACTTGGTATAAGTAATCCTTTTTTTCAGTGTAGTTTAGAATTCGTCTTTTACCGCTGTTATCCTTACACATCAGCCGCGAGAGTTGAAGGTGACAACAGTCGCCTCTGGATGCTTTCTTAGAGCTACTTATTATTATTATTTTTTTTTTATTATTGCTTATTATAATCAATATTAATATACATCGTGACTCACTCGGTTCTAGCCGTGGATCAGGGAGTTTATATGAAAAAAGTGACGAAGGGAGTAACGTCAGTCCCACTCGACTTCGGTCAATGTATGAAGTATGAGGAAGTATGAGGACAGAGCTAGAACCGAAGAAAGTCGGTCCATGTTGTGTCTACTGAGGAGGGCATCAGCCTAACGACAATAAATTCAAATATCAATAAAAAATACCAATATATACACGATAGTTAAATAAATTATTAGGTAAGATCCTATTGAAATAAACTTCTTCCTAATTCAGATTTATGCCATTCTTGTGTGTCAAGGGTGATTGACACGGTAATTTTTTTTTCTTTGCCTGATTTATGGTGTCATCGGGGTATGGATACAATTAAAAGAAATGCGGAAATTTTCAACACTCGTGCATAGTAATAGTCGGCGACAGCAAAGGACGAGCTTAATTGACTGATTACGGGTTGTAACCGCGTAAGTGGATGCGGAGAGGATTTATGGTTTTTAGGGAAGAGAGGTTTACGACAGGAGAGAAAGATGGGGTCGAGATGAGATACAGTTCAGCGAGTTGTTTAGAGTTTGGAGTTGCTCGAGAAGTTGTCTGAGGTTATGATTTCTTTAAATTTCTATCGTCGAGGAAAAAGAAGACAAAGGGAGCTCAACGTGATTCTTTTACAACTGACAAGAGGGGAAACTCCTCATTGAAAAAAGAAATTCGCTACTTTATTGTTTCTTCTCTCAATCATCAGACCAGGATTAAACGAAGATTTCATGTATTACTAGAGAACAATAAATATCCAATTTCACAAATATGGATGTACAAATAAAGGAATTTTAAATTGACGTAATCATTTAAATTTTTATTCAAGTTTTTAATAAGATTAAATATGTGTCTAAAGTATTTTTTTAATTATGAAAAGGCATCTGATTTTTACAAAATTTTAATAATTGATTTGTGAGCATTTCAGAATGAAAACAGTTAATCTATAACACCAATAACTTTTGTTGAAAATTTTACTACTTTCATAAAAATACATTGTTTTAGTTGAAGATTCATCATTTTCGTTGAAACTTCGTATTTTTCTGTTAAAAATTGAACTACTAGGTAGAAAATTCAACTATTTGATTGAAAATGAACATGTTCGTTGAAAATTCATATTTTCGGGTTGAAAAGTCAACTGTTTTGTAGAAAATTCGTCTTTTTGTCTCTAAAATTCAACGATTTGGTTGGAAATTTAACTATTTGGTAATAATTCATCTAGTCTAGTTGGTTAAAAATGCAATATTCTTATTTAGCATATTAGGAATTTTAAGCGTCTTTGAAATCTGTTACCTCTATACAATTTTTTTTGATTACCAGTAAATTCCTGAGATATTTTTCATCTGAAGTTGGACAAAAATGTTGCAAACAATATTGAAAACTACAATGATCTAACGTTGGATAATTGCAGTATTGTATTACAAAAAAAAAATATTTTCTTGAAAAAAAATGCAACAAAATATTTGATTGACCCAACCAAATTTTTTGGTTGAATCAAGCAAATACCCCAGCTACCAAAGTATTTGGTTAAAACAACTAAAAAATTTAGTTGGGTCAAGCAAACATTTTGTTGTACATATAATAACCATATTCTATTGTTGAACCAATAAAAATTTTGTTGATTGAACCAAATTGTTTTCTGAACGTAGTTTTTAATTGTTTGCAATGTTTTCATCTAAAATCAGATTTTTCGTCTTTAATTGCTTGATTGCATCATTAGCGATTTCTTCGTCCTTCAGATCTACAAAATTAGCAGATAAATCGTTTAGGAAATACATGAAATTTGTATCATCAGACATTAAAAAATAATCTCCTCCAAAGCATCTTGTTTTCTAATTTGAATTTCTCTTTATGATTCTTAAAAAATGAATCGAAATGTTGTAAAAAGGGGGTAAAAGTGGAAAATTGGGTCAAAATTCTCGATTTGAGGTGTTTTTGGGGATTTTGCTAAAAAAATTATTTTTCTGATTTGTCAAAGTCTTACCTTCTCATTTCCTGTCATTTAGTGAAAAAAATTCCAGAGTGAATTCTCGAATGATCTCGAATTCTCGATGATGTAAAACTACCATATTGTAAGCAGTAGAAAGGCTGACAACATTTTGTACAATTGAATTTACCCCTAACTATACCAAAACTCACCCCTGAAGACACTATAAAGTAATTTTTAAGTATCTTTTCTGAATTTTATGAAAGTAAAATTGAAATTTAAGTGGCAAATTATATAAAAAAATTTATTATACGAATATGAAAAATATTGCCCTTAAAATAAACATTTTGCCCCTTTACACCCTTAATAATCCATAAAAATTACATTTTCTTTCTTTAAAACTGATTATTAAAAATATTTAATATAAATTTCTTTATACTGAAAGAAAAAGTTTTAAAGAAACAAAATGCAATTTTTCATGAATTCTTAAGGGTGAAAAAGGGAAAAATGTTTATTTTAAGGGCACTATTTTTCATATTTTAATGTCTTCAGGGGTGATTTTTGGCAAAGTTGGGGGTAAATTAAATCTTTAAACAATTTTATCAGGCTTCATACTGCTCACATGGTAGTTTTACACAATCGCTGTAAAAATCTAAAAAAATTAGGCAAATTTTTTTCACAAAAAGACACAAAATGAGGGGGTGAGTCTTCAAAAAATCTGAAAAATAATGTTTTGGACCACCCTAATGAACATAGCGGCATTCTCATTCTCTGGTGTCTCATTTTTGTTGCAACTCAAAACAACACGGAATCGGCTTATTTTTGAGGATCGACGTTTTTCCATGCATGGAAATTATCAATAATAATATTAAACCTGCGTTAGTACAGTTAAAGAATCTGACTTTCCCGATTTGTCAGGTATCGCCAGACATTTGGAGAATGTCCGATAAATCAACATTTTACCGGGGTTAAACCGTCGAGGGACGTTGAACGGCATTGAAGCTCGCCATTTCGTCCCTGGTCATTCTTTCTTCGTGATCGATCTTCTGCTTCGAGTATCGACCGTCGCCATCGCTTTGACCCTGCCAGTTCGAATCGTCATTGAGTCGCCCGAGGCTATACCGCGGGTGTGGCATGGCGTAGCTTTCCTCCCCTTTCCCGTTTCCCAATTTACACCATGGGAGTCCAGAATACGGAGTTTGGGGCCGCCCGCGGCGAAGCGGGGAAAATCGCGACGATCGCGGCAGGATACCCTGCGACGCCATTTCAGGGACCCAGGGTCGGTCACGTCGCCTAATCTCCTGAGTCTTGCCAGACGCTTTCCCCGAAAAACGTTCAATAACGAAAAGAATGCACCGGATCTCCTAACGTCTTAACGCTTTAAATGGTTTACATACCTCAAATACCAGCACCAGAAAAAAAACGTTGCTCACGAAACCAAGAAAAAATGGAAAGCTTCCTCTTCTTTAACTTCCGAGTAATGAATCGTTTGATCTAATATTCGAAGTTACTATTTTATTCAATGAGGATATATGTAGCGTGCAGAGGTAATTATATGTCAGATGTGGTCTGCTGTTTTTAAGCACCCTCGTTTTCATCCAACCCTCACTTGTTGATTAATTCAGTGCTTTAAGTGAGGCTTTTAACGGAGGAAAGTATATCTGATAAATGCTGGATTGGAATGTGAAATCAAGTTCATTCAAAAGTTGTTGATGCAGAGCGGGTTTTTGGGTCATTTTTGAAAAACTTATCAGAATTAATCAAAAGAGCTTGCAACTGTTAATTGTCAAGGGGGAAATGTTTGATTAAGAGCAATTAACAGAAATCGATTGACTACCTGCAGTCTACAGGTGAACAATGAATTATGTAACTTTCGATATAACTCTTAAAGCAGATAATGTAGGACTTACCATCTGTTAACACAAAATGGGCTTGCAGACTACAAGTAATTCGTTCAAACAGCATTCAGAACCAACAATCCGAGGATTGATTTAATGCCATCATCCATTCTCTCCTTCTATATTAACCTTATATTACCCTCTATAATACCCTTTCCAGTACTTAATAAAATTGTTATTGAAAAAGTAACCGATAATCGTTAAGAACCAGTTAGTTATAGCAAAGATGATCACTATTGTCACTATTGCCCTGAAAAAAAAATCTTGAATCAAAGAAAATTTATTTGATTCAATAAAATGATCGTACTGAATAGGTCCTATAAAAATTTCTTTATCACAAAGAAATGGTTTTATCCAAACCAAAAGTAAGCAATTATTGTTGCAAATTAATTTTTGTTTAAGCCAGTGAAATATTAACTAATCGTTGTTATTGGTTTTAAGAAATAAGAGATTTGTGTTTTACAATTAAGTAGTTTATATAGACAAATGTAATTTTAAACCAACAAAATATTTCCTTAAAACAAATTAAAGTCCATCACCTGAAGTAAGTTTTCCTTAGTTGGAAGAGATTTGATTTCCTGGTTTAAAGAAGCGTCACTTCAATTTTACACAATATTTCTTGGAAACAAAGAAATGGGTTTTTAAAATGAGTAAATATTTATGTGTTTCCAAGATGCGATATATTATTGTTCAGAAGAATCATGTAACAAAGTTGACAAAATATTCATTGATTCAAAGAAAAATATTTCTTATTTTGTTTTGTTTTTAAATTAATTGTTGAGCACAAAACAAATAAACATTATCGACCCTAACGCAAATAAAAAAAATCTTCTTTACACTTATAATAATTGGGTCAATTAAAAACGATATCTTTCGAAAAAACAGCAAAGATGGCATCTAACTGTAAAAAACAAATTTAAGTAAAGTAGGTTCTTTCAGCTATTTAGCTCACAAGAAATAATTTCTTTGACTTAATAATTTTCACATTTATTGACAAAAATATATTTCTTTGTATGAAAGAAATATCATTACAGAAATTATTTCTTCATGTCGAGGTATCGGTTTTTTGCCTTTTAACAATATTTACTCAATTGAAGTAGATAAATCCTTGGTTCAAAGAAACCAAACCAAAGAAACGCATTTTATTTGATCCTAATAATTTTTTTGAGTGCAGGATCGTGTCATGCAATTTTTTAAATATTACATCGAGGGTTTAATTATTTTTCTAATCTCATAAGATCCTTTGAGATTCCTGAAAAACTCGTCAATCTTTTTCAATCCCTTGTAATCTTTTTAATATCATGGATATCCTTGTTATCTTTTTCAATCCTTTAAAATGTTCTAAACTCCTATGAAATTATTTGAAATTGAAACACCTTTAAAAATATTAAGTCTTGTAAATGCCTTGAAATTTTTTAAATACTCTAAACTATTTAAAATCCCTTGAAATCTGTAAAATATCTTGAAATCTCCGGAATCCATGAAATTCTTGGAAATCACTAGAAGTCCCTAAAAACTTAATTTAATTTATTCCCTAAAGTTCTCTAGAAATCCGTTTGAATCCCTTGAAATCATTCAAATGTATTTGATATCCCGGATACCTTTTTCCGACCCTCTAAAATTGTCTAAGATCCTACAAAATTCTTCAAAAACTCTTCAAAATGTTTAAATCTCGCAGAATTTCTTGAAATACCCAAAAATCTTTCAAATCCTTTAAAATCTCTTGAAATTCCTTAAATTTGGTGAAGTCTCTAGTAATCTTTAAAATCCCTTCAAATCATGTAAAATGCCAGAAAATCATTTAAAGCCTTCCAAAGTCACTTGAAATCTTTTAAATCCACTGAAATTTATTTTAAAAAACCCTAAATTCAGTCGAAATTTTCTAAAAGACCTGAAAAAAATTTCCGAATTTCTCATAATCTTATGAAAGTTTTTATTTCTTCTGAAATCCTATGAATCCTTAAAATATCGTGAATTTCTTTAAAGCAATGAAATGTTTTAAATCTTCTGAAATCTCTGTACATTTTCAATAATTGTACGAAATTCTTTGAAATCTCATTAAATTCCTCAGAATCTTTTAAAATACACTATATTCTTTCAAATTCTCTAAAATGGTTAAAATCCCTTAAATCTGAAGAAATCTTTTAAAATCCCGTGCAATATCTTGAAATCTTCAATGTCTTTTTAAATTTCATTCAAAATGTTTAAATATTTTAAATCATCTGAGGCCCCAGAAAATCCCATAAAATTCATAGAAATCCCTAGAAGTCCCTTTAAGCTTTAAATTTTATTCCGTTTCATTTACTCTCTAAAATCCCTTGAAATACTTTGATATCTTTGATGCCCTCTTATGTAAAACCCATTGAAATGTTTGAAATCCGGAAATTTCTTGAAATCTTGTAAGAGTGAAACATCCTAAAATCTTTCAAATCCCTTAAGATCCATTGCAGATATCCTACAAATCCTATAAAATCGCGTAGGTCTGATAAAATCCCTACAAAGCCCTGAACACTTTAAATTCCTGTGAATTATCTTGGAATTTGTAATATCTCTTAAAATTTCTTCAAAAATTTTGAAATCCCTTGAAATAGTTCAGCATTTCGATTTTTGAGATGGATGATACCTATGTTATATTTAGCCAAGTCCGAGGCCTTCTTGTGAAACATTTTTAGCAAAAGAGCCTTGAAATAAAAAAGTGGCTGATCCACGGAAAAGGTAAAATTTACGGGTAAAAAGTGGGAGGTGATGATACGTGATTTCCTTTCCATGGGAGAAGGTTCGCGTGGGGAATTTCGAAATTTTCAAGCGATAAAAAAAGAGATCGATAGCCACCCTCGTTGGACCGGAACACGTAGCCCTTCTCACGTACGCGTCGACCGCTCACATGGACAGGGTTGTGCACTCACACGAATGTCAGGACCCGCGTAATCGCTCCCGAAGAAGAAATCCCCGAAGCATCGTCGTCGCAGTAAGTGGAGGCGGAGGTGGCGAAGGAAGAAGAAAACGGGCTTTGCTTTGGTAGTGGTGCAGCTGCTGGCGATGGTGTGGTCGTAGCAGTCGCAGCAGGATACGAAAGTGGAGGAGTAAAGTAAAGTAAGGACCGAGGGACGCGAATGTTGAGGATGTGAGGAAGAAATACGGCGGAAGAGAGAGAAGGAAGCAGGGCTGCAGCTAGTTGATTGGCAAGATCGATTGGGTCGCATTTTCTAAATTAAATCCGATTTCAGCTTTTATCGATCAGATGATTAGACAGGAGGGGCGTTAGATTGTTTAGCAATTATTAACTACGTTAGAAACAGATTAGCAAACATTATCTGCAGGTTGTTGTTTAGCAAGGTCTGTATAGAGAGTTGCTGATTAAACATTGATAACTACAATTAAAGTTTCAAATTAGGCTTAGATTGCCAATGTTGTCTGTATGCAGTTTTTATTAAGTACTGTCTGTAGGTATGGTTGTTCAAACGACGAGTTTCAAATGGGGTTTAATGTAATTTGGTAAATGTTAATGATCACCTAAACCCTCAGATAGTGGTTAATGAAGAAGAGCATAAAGAGAACATTAGAGTTGTCAAATTGATGAAGAGCAATACCTGCAGATAGCGGTGCATGAGGAACAGCATGGGTCAAATACAAGCACATTGTCCACTATGCAATGGTCAATTTTTAATGAATAAGCATACCATCAAATAGCGGATGATAAAAAACTTCATATACTATTGGCAACGATATTTGAAATATTGGAAACAACCAATGAAGAACAGCATTGTCAAAAACAGCCACATTCGAAACAGTTAACGTAGCTTTTCATTGTTAGCTAATGACCATTGGGCCATACCAACAGATATAGTGGTTAATGAATAACCATATACCTACTAACCTAACAGATGTTGGTAAATGAAAAACATTGGCAACAATCGAAATTAAAACTTTGAACGTAATTTTAATTGTTATACACGTGATGATTGATCATCCATATACCTACAGATGGTGGCAAATGAAAAATAACATTGGCAAACACAGCTTCATTGGAAACATTGAATTCAATTAAAAACTGTATATAAAAAACAGATAAGAATTTCTAAAATCTTCATAATCTGTTCTCAAGAAACCGTTAGTTTGTCAAGAATACTTTAA
>CAKNWT010316726.1:8526-27468 GCA_932066315.1 Andricus coriarius
GAGCCGAGCCCGTCCGGGAAACCACGACGGGTCCCGAACGTGTGGCCGACGGTGGGACTCGCCGCCCAGACCGGCAGTTCCTCCCTGTGCTCGCGGACGTTGAGTGGTTCTCCACATTTTTGTGTCGTCGATTGTTAAACGCCCCTTCGGTCCTCCCGACTTTGGATTATTGTTAATTGGTGTTCCTCGTTCCTGGGAATATCGCTCCGTTCATCCACCCTTTACCAGTATTCCGACGCTACGTCCAGTAAGTGGAATAAATCATTCTTTTATACGTAAACTCTCAACCAACTTATTTATGGACCTCTCTTTCGGTTCCCCGATTTTCCATTTCCTGTTTCCCTCCTCGGCATTACCCATGTAATACCCTTTCCTTATTATTCTCTGCCTGCTTGGCATATGAAAACCTGTCAGTGGCAATGCTACCACAGGCATAGCCATCAAACTCTGTAAAGGAAAGCTCAGGCAGTACGGCGTCGCCAACGCGAGAACACACTATCATTATTAAAAAAAAAAGAAGAAAATTTCAGACTTAAGATGGTTACAGCCTCACATATCCTGCGCATTTTTTATTTTAATTTGAATTTTTTGGGCGAAACATTAGTCAAGGACGCATAATTATATAATTCAGACAAGAGATCTGATGAAAGTTGTATGCCTACTGACTATTTTACCCTACCATCCACGGACTGGGTTGCAGCCAAGTAGATCGAACCCCAGAAATTCAAAATAAGGTTAGAGCGCCTAACTTGTAAATTGAGGTTTTGGGACAACCTTGCAAACAAAAATTTTGATCTATCACAGTAACGAGTACCATTTATTAAAGAAAAAATATATTTTGCCCATTTCTAAATATACATATTTTTCTAAAAGTCTTTCTTTCTTTATGTAAATTTTACCATAAAAATTATATCTTTTTTTTTAAATAAAATGTTTTTGAAATTCCGCTTTAGCTGAAAATGAATAGAGGAACGATTTAGTTTTTAAATGAGCGCCCTACTGAAAATGCTTTCTCGTGTATTAAGTCGATAGAATGCAGTTTGAAGTGTAATACAAACATTCTGTACTGTTTCAATAGTCTTCGGAAATCCAAATTCCGCTTTAGATTTCAGTTTTAATCTTCATAACTTATCGAGATTCTTTATCCGAGAATTAAATCAGGTAGCGGCAGTGATCCAAAGTACGTTAATCCTTTCTGGGCCGACGATATCACTAAGTTGTATAGTGGATGAATCGGTTCAACAGAATTCATGTAGTCAGCTCCAATTATCAATGAACATGGTGAATGTTGTGCGACAGAGAGTCCACTCAAATCATAACACGTATGGTATACATCACGACTTCTGAAAGAATAGAAAATTTACACAATTATAAACACGTATTATTCACAAATTTATATTAAGACATATTTTGAATGTATATTGTATGTTATTTTATTTGACCTTGGCACAAAGAAATTAAAGTTTATAATGAAAGTCATCTACGAATTACAAACAGTAATTTGGTCTAGTGATCTGTGCACATGGGGAAAGCAGATGACGCATGTGATAACTTTGCAGATATCATATTACGTAATACAGCAGTATAACATAGCCTAGGTATTTATGAAATAATTGCGCAATCGAAGATCATCCCTGTTAAAATGATTAATGGCCTGAAAATATAACAACGAGTGGAAGTTAAAAACAAGCAAACATAATAACGTCGAGCGGGTATCTTTTATCGAAGTAATAAAATATGGCAAAAAGCGACATTCGTTTGATTTCAAATTGTTGTGAAATTGGCTGCAGAAGGAATTGTTCGGTATTGCCCTGAGTGCACTTCGATTCAACAAGAATTGTTCTGAATTAAACTGTTGACAATTATACTTAAGGGAAGGAATTAAATTGACTTCAATATTCGTCCTCATCTTACAATATTTAAGAGGATTAACTTGCCTTCAGTTTGTAACCACTTTAGCGAAATTAACATGTATTCATTCACTGACAGAAATCATCATAAGATTAAACAGAATTGAATTGAGACGCAAATATTTTATGTTCATATGAATTGAAACGTCAGCGGAACAAAACGACATTTATTTGGATTCAAAACCGATCTACAGATTTGTGAATTCGACGTGACTTTTGCATATTTCTATCGATATAAACCCTAAAATCACTCCTATTAATCGTCTTTACGTATCAAGCAGTCGCACTGTCAACTCGATCTACGAAGAACGAACCGCTTTAACTATGTCGCGATTTCTACATCATTGTGAATGAAGAAACGCTCTGACTAAGTTGCGTACTTTTAAATCACCACAAAATAGTTAACGTATGATCGAGCATTGAACTAAGGTCCCTTCGGCTGAGACTTTCGGTCGCCATGGAGTTACTTTCTGGATAAAGTCCGCCGGTTATACGTTCGTGAAAGAACTCTCCCTTGAGTTACTTTCAAGTAGATTCATACAAACATCCGTTATAATTCCGTCGCTGTCCCACAAAATAGCGGAGATCGAATCGACAAATTAACTGAGTTACTTTCGATTACTCGTACAAGTAAATTCATACAAACATCCGGTAAAATTCCGTCGCTGTTTCACAAAATAACGAAGATCCAATCGACAAGACAACTGTTTCTTGCCCCTTCAAGAGTAAAAAGGTAGATTTTATTTTTTTTGTATTAATTCTAACTGATTATCTGTTCTTATCTCAAATAAACATTATAAAGTCTAACCTACACCTTTTATTTAAATACTTTATACTGACACAATCCCCATAGGATTGATAGTAACAAAAAGACCCACAACAAATAATTAGTCAGGTCTTACTAACCTGACGTAATCAGCATCACTGGTCTCTCTTTTTCTCAAATTTCCAGAAAAACTTAAACCAGACAAATAATATACAAGCGAAAAGATACAATTTAAGAAGGAGATCAATTGAATTCAAAATAGGAGATAGGGTTCTAAAAAGGGTAACGAAACTATCAAATAAAGGGGAGAAAAAGGCAGGCAAATTTTACGATCAGTATTAAGGTCCATTTATTACTAAGAAAAAAGGTTTCTCCAACTATATACGAACCAAAAAACCCTGAAGAAAAAAGCATTGGAGAATGGAATATAAAAGATTTTAAAGTAGAAAACGTAAGTACAGATAATGGCTCGTAAGCGTAGACTTTTAGACTTGAACAGGGACAAGAATATCATTCAATCAATAGCATTAACGAGACAAATGAACTCGAAAAGAACTATAAACAATACTCTGAACACAGCCACTATAAAACGACTCTAATGAATAACTTGAAATATAACAACATTTTGACCCCTAAGACAAGACCGAAGTAACATTTCCTTTTAAGGCGAAAGAAAAAGACAAAACACATAGAAAAAAAAACAGACTCAAAGGGCAATCGACTCTAAAAACAAGAAATTGCCACAACTGACTCCTCACACGAGTTTTTCGTTTTTCTTTTCATATTTGTTTCAGAAAGAGGATAAACATAAAGGAAATGGTAAAGAACTAAAATATAAATTTTGCGAAAGATTAATACTCGAATTTATTCATATGCCATATAATTTGTTAACAGCGAAAAATAATTTAAATTTAACAAAAACTTTTCAACTCCAGGCCCCAATAGACAAAGTTACCATAATAACGCACTCGGGACGACCCTGCATGAAAGGGTTGCCGGGTCGTACGAGAGATTATGCGGAACTCCCCGAGGGGTCCCGAGGTCCCGCACGATCGCTAATCCGTCGTCAAACTTGTCCGGTCGCTAGCTGTGACTCCTAAGTGTTCTCGTCATCGCATCGTGTCATCTAATGCTCTTTCTTCACCGTGAACCGCTACACCAAGGAAGGTCTCCAGCCACCACCTCGGCCATGTGTGGCCCAGCTCCATAGCCACCGGCTTATTTATCCTCTGCGAGGAAATTATCGCCCGTCAGCACCTGCACGTGGTGACAGCCGCCTACGTAATGTAAGTGGCAATAACCCACTCTTTATATCATAACTAGCCTTGTTTTAATGAGTTTCACCTTCTTCGCGGCTTTCTTATCTCCTAATATCCCTCCTCGCCATTACCTCCGTAATAAGGCAACGTTTAGGAGTCAGTAGGGTACTGGCAGCAGCTCAGAAGTTGGTTTTATTAAAGACCTGTCGCAATGTTAGAAACTGTCTAGACCATCAGGAAGCGATCCAGAGGCGACTATTTTGACATTACATGCTCGCGGCCACTGCGTAAGGATAACAGCGGTAAAAGACGAACTCCAAACTACACCATGCTCCTACTTTTCTACCTACTACAACACCATCGTAAAAAAATTCAAACATGGTTGTTCAAATTCTAGTTTAAAATTTGCCGCCACTATTTGATTTCATGCTGCAATGAGAGAAAAATCTGGGCACACTCTAACCTCCATATCAAGTATTGATTTTATTGAATTGGAAACCTTGTGATAGTGTGCGTGAACTCCATACCGTGAAGTGGAGCTCTTTGGGGGAACAGTAAATTGATTTGATTGTGAAGAGATGACTTCAATCCATTTCAAATTATCGCTCAGTTTTTTGTTCCTTTGAAGTAAACGTGAATTATGTCGGATCTTATTAGTCGACAAGAAATCACTGCCGGCCTAATAACTAAATTCTACATGAACACAACTAGGCAAGGCGAAAAGAAAATGAAATGGCCAGTCTATTTCAAGACTCGAATAGCTTACTTATAAGGTTATTTGGAAACAATTCTACTCTCGAAATTTCGATATTCTGATGGACCTGGAGAACCTTGAAGAGGATTATGTGATCCGCAATTGTTTCTCTGCGATTGGAGAGGACTACACTTCCACCAACTCAATGCTCCTCATTTATGACAAAAAGACAGGCGGTCTATCAGAAACAACACCAACACCTGCAAGTTCCGAGGTTGTCATAAGTACAAAAAATTCTAGAAAAAACATCCCCTCTTTAACCCTTCCTAAATTTTCGGGTGATACGCTGGAGTAGGAAACCTTCCGTGACATGTTTAAGGCAATGGTATCCGGCAAAGCAACTGATCGCATAAGGAATACTTCAATTAGTGATTCCAATGATACCAAAGCTTGGAACGGTTGGGGAACGAAAGGGCCTAACCCCGTTTTTCCAAATTTTTCAGGACGCCAGAAAAACGTTAATATTTTGCGAGATTACCGAAAACAAAATATTGGATATATGATCGATAATCTCCACTCTTGAACTTTGCTCTTTAAAAGGTCATACGAATCCGTCAAATAGTTTTCGATTTATGAGACATCAAAGTTAAGCACGGGCCTAACCCAAGGGTACAGGCGAACAAAAGGGCCTAACCCCGAGCAGCAAGCATTCACTCGGCTTAGTGAACAATTAATTATTTAGTGTCTAGGACATTTTTCTCAGCCTGATCTATTATATTGAGTGATACTTTATTTTCGTTACATTATGATTGATTTTGATATCGTTTATTGTTATTGCTGTTGAAAATGATAATGATTTTTGTGATTAATGTTCAGATATTAGGTAAAAAAAAAAATGTGCATCAAAGGAATCTTGTCAAAATCCGCAATGGTTTTTCGTGTATAAGTAACAAAAAATGCACACGAATTTTATACGCTGGTAGAAAAATATTTTTCAAAACAATGACAACAGTGAAAAAAAAAGGCAACCTCTAAATTTTTTCTAGTGGAAGATTCACTCAATATGAGTGAAAATCCTGCAAATCTTGCTTCCGTGAGAATGTCACTCTAAATGAGTGAAAATCTACTCATTTCAGAGTAATATTTCACTCTTAAACATGCCTGGATTCCACTTTTTTTGAAGCGTGAAATCACACTCTAAAACAAGTGGAAGTTAAGTCATTTAGAGCCAAATTTCCGCTTGAGCTCCTTTTGCAAGATTTTTACTCATTTTTATGTGAAAATCCACATGAATAAATTTAGAGAGCACTTTTTTATAGCGTTAGGAAAACGGACAACATACTGCAGATTGAAGAAGCTACTATTTTAGTGAAATCACTCGATTTGAAAAAATGTCTGTACATTGAAAAGTTACTAAATTATTGGAAATTCCCAAAAATATAGAAATGTTGAAAACATTATATTTAAAAGATTTAAAATGACCGTGAGACTTTACTTAACAAACAACCGTTTGAAATTTTTCGAAATTCTATCACTAAAAAAAATTAGAATCAAAAAGACAAACAATGTTTACTTACCTCGCTCTCCTTATCGATCAACACGTGCAACATATGATGTAAAATCGATAATATCGACCGCGATTAGTTCCTCCGAACCCTTTGACACAACCTACTCACGCTAAATGGCAGCACATACCTATGATGTGGCAATAAACCTCGACAAATCGAATAAAAAAATCGCTTTTCCATAAGGCGCAATGTGGGGTTAGGCCCTTTTGTTTGCGCGGCACCCCTTGGGTTAGGACCTTGACTGACTTTGATGAATTTTTAAAGAATGAAAAAATTTTTTTAATTTTTTTAGTCTATACCTTCGAAACAGCGTTTGTTTGAGGAGTCCAAAAATGTGTAAAAGTCAATTACAAAAAATTTTTGGGTTAGGCTCTTTTGTTCCCCGACCCTTCAATTGTTTATATTCTTTCAATTTTAATTTAAATAACAAAAAAGTATATGATTTCGGGGTAAAATTTCTTCAGGAATTGAAATATTTTATTACCAAAACTCTTAAGCTGAATTATCACATAAAATATAGCAATTATTAAATACACTTTTTGGAAAATTCGTTTATTACGCAAAACTGTATTTTCTTATTGAATATAGATATATCAATGAAACTTTGGGAAAATGGAGATAAATACATTTATTGCAATGAAAAAAATTGCTTATTCGATAAATTATATTTTAACTATTTTTAACAGGTGCCTGAAAAAAGGATAATTTTAAAAAGGTAAAACATCATGTCCAGTAAAAAAACTGTGTTTCTTTAAAAAATTTAGTACATAATACATCCATTAATGATTGAAATTAAATATACACATATGCATACAACACCACGGAAAAGAAGAAAATAATTTAAAAAAGTAAATACTTACGTCTCAGGCGCTAATAATTGCAGAAATGCTATTTATCGTGGCACTTAAAAAAATTAGCAGAACCTCATTTGTGACGCCGGGGCCAATCGGGTGCAAATTTGGCCTAAGGTAACTTTTCAGCGTTTCCAGCAGAGTAGCTGTGGAACGACTGACGCCAAGCTGTTGCTCGATGGTTACGCCGAAGTATATACATAATTATTGTACAAGATAGGGAGCTCTGCAGTGCGTGCCTGATTTGCACACGTATGGCCTCTGAGGGTTAATGAATCCATTCGTGCATTTAAAAATATGGGTAAACCAGTCGATCAATGGGACGATTGGTTTGTTCACTTATTGGTTCATACGCTGAATCCTGTCATCAGAGAGGATTGGGAAACTTCCTTGAAAGATTCGGAAGCACTTCCTACCTATGAGGAATTAACAAAGTTTTTAGACACTAGATTTAGAGGTTTAGAAGCTGCGCCTTTAAATGATATATGTATAGAATCTAATCCCTCTACAAATTCTAACGCTTATTCCTAAAAAATTTCGAATCCTCAAGCTCGAAATAAATCTCGCAATTCCGAATGTTGCAGGTAACATGTACAACAAAGAACTTTAAGTATAACGAGCTAAGGTATGGAGTGAAGACAATACGGAGGAATGTGAAACATGCATCTATTCATCCTATTGTGATTTTGGCTACACGCCATGCGCACGCACAATGCACTGAACATCTTGAACATTTAGAAGTCAGTAGGGAACTGGCAGCAGCAGCTCAGAAGGCGGTTTTATTAAACACCTGTCGCATTGTAAGAAATATTTTAGACCATCAGGAAGCAAGTGTCTACAAACCTATGGAGTAGCAGATGGTAGCTATAAGAACGCATCCAGAGGCGACTGTTATCACCTTCAATGCTCGCGGCTACTGTGTAAGGATAACAGCGGTAAAGGTCGAACTCCAAACTACATCATGCTCCTAATTTTGTACCTACTACAACCTCATAATACAATTTTTTAAACATTGTAATAAATCAATGCACTTGTTTACAACCCAGTCCGTGGTTAATGGGGTAACACCGGGCTTTACCCAATATGTCAAATTAGGCATACTGCACTTATAAGATGACTTGATTGCATTACCAAAAGGCGTCCGTAACTGACGATATATACCGAGACAGCCCCGTGCTCACTATTTAAAAATACGACTCTACCAAAAATGTCTTTGACATATTGGGCTGCAACCATCTCAAGCTTGAGAGGCAAATGAGCTTACTAACTTTTTTGTATTGCTATAATAATAATCACTCACATATACAAATCAATATTATTTTTTCAAATTAGAATAAATTTTATCACTCTTATTACTGATATGAATTTTCTAGTAAAGTTATTGCTAAATACATGATATATATTTATAAGATATTGAAAGAGGAACTACGAAATGTAGAAATGCGTAATGGTGTATCCCACCTCTGGCCACGTCTCACGACTGAAAGCTTTGCGGTCTAGGGGCAAGGCGAAATGACAACGAGAGACCGGCGAAACCCTCGTGTTTCTTGATAACACGGAGCGGCCCCAGGATGATAGCTCTCTGCATCCACCTCGCAAGTTCCTTGACTTGTTCTTGGCACGCGGGTATGGCTTCAAGGTTACGGGCCAGCGATAACTTCGCACCTCCGAAAGCACCGATCACAAGAACAATCACTTTAACCGAATATATTGGGAACAGTCCTGGCAGTTCCCTTCTAAGTTCTCGATACCTCTCCTCCTCCTTTTCATTCTTTGCAAGCATAATTTGAGACTTATTTTGTGTTGGTGAATTCATCAACACAAAATAAGTAATACAGATAATGAGTAAATTTAATTAAAGATTACCTTTCTTAAGAAAGGTAATCTTTAATTAAATTTTTAGCAGCTGCAGCAAGCTCATCTTTTGACTTGTTTTCATCTTTCAATTTCTTCCAAATGTCATTCAGCTTTACTCATGCCTGCTGTGGTGACAATTTAGGATGATTTTTTTATTTACGCCGAATATTCTTTTGTTCACATGATCATCAACAACGAAAAAGCGTGCTCGCACGTGCTCAGTGCATCAAATAACCGAGAACTTCCCCGTACAGTCGCCATACTTGCGGATATAGTAGTTCGATTCTTGTTGTCTATAGGTTCGTTTTTCACTCATCAGGTTTCTTTGGCACGTTAAGTTAAATACATATTTTCTGTTGTACTTTCTGTTGTACTTTTTGTACAACTACTGCGAGTTATTTATTTCATTCGCAATCTTATAAAATTATATTTTTAAGTTTAAAAATATGCTATAACTTATATTTAAGATTTTAATTCGCATGTATAAATACAGAACAAGAAATATATATTTTTCAATCTCAATAGTACTTTTTCCATAACTAATTGAAAATATATTTTGTGAAAATTACATTCAATTTACTTTCGTAGGTATTTCAAAAAAACGTATTGTATGGGTGTCTAGTAAAAAACAAATAAAAACAATCTTAATAGAGTAAACTGATTCACAATGCAGCCTATTAATTGTAGTAGTTGTATATGTAAACTTTATACTTACTTTCCTGGCTTATCTAAAAATCCTCCATGGGTATGCTGACAGCAAACTAGTAAATATTCCTGCAATGCTGCTTGGTCGAATAACCAAACCTTTGGCTCAAGTATTTTGTTTTCCTTCGCAAAGATTGCATGTATCAATGGAAAGGCACCTCCTTGCCAAAAAGAGTAACATCCATCCACTAATTTATTGGTCCTACCTTGAAATCCACCCTCTAATTGCATTTGCTTGTTCACTATCCATTGCTTAAAAAAGTACAAAAAAATTAGTTAGTTACGGGGGTGGCGTTACCATATATTTTTAGATAAGTATGGCCAGCTCAGGCAACAGACCCTCGGGGCCCATTTGATGGGACCAGAGGAAATTACAACGCTACCAGTAGTCGACATACTAGGCTTCGTCAAGAGGTCTGGGGTCGACTGCTGAGAGCGAATAAGTAAGGGTGTGGCACAATTGGCTTTATAGCTTGAGCGCCAGAGGAGCTCACCATGGGCAAAGATTCTTTGCCATGGGCTCCTCGCCCGTCCTAAAACTAACTAACTGACTAACTATAGTGATAAGAGGGACGCACAGTGGTCAAAACATCAACACGCACTTTTTATTGACAGTCTGATGAGATAGGTTAAGTGCCGTGGAATAAGCTGGGACCCGAGGGATATGTTGGATGCCACGGGATAGGAAGGGTTCGAAGGATCGATGGTCACGAGATGAAAAGTACGACGGATGGACACCCGACCGAAACTTTAAAGGTATTTAGTACGGGCCTACAAAACACTAACAATAATCGATAGTTGCAAATAAGAACATACCATCACTTGGATCATGCAAAGAATAGACGTAGAACACAAAACCTTGATAGAAAAGACGTCTCTCACGAGTGAAATATCGTGTGAAGTATCGCCAATTTATAGCGTTGGAAAGACGTAGCAATTGTTTTTAATATTAAAAAGAGGCGGCGATTGGTGTATGTGGTCCCGTATCGAAAAAAGACGTAAGTCTTAGTAACTAAAACATTTTAAAAGGAGATTCTATTATAAAATAATATTATGCACGAAAAAATAACTGTTGATAAATATTAAATAACAATTATTATTAATCTGTTACTCATGATTATATAATTATAATAATAAGTTATAATATATCTTAAATGCGAACTTCATATCTCCGATACAGGTGAAATATTCTACGCATAAAGTTTAGGACTTTATAACTTGATTGTAATCAAGTTTAAATATTAAAAAAAAAACATTTACATATTGAAATTTTACTGCCTGCATTATAAATACATTATTTTGCAATTTTTTACTCGTTAAAAAATTAAAACATCCACAGATTTTACTGGGATTCGCATTTAAAAATTAGGAACTGGAAACGTAAAACGTCTTTTGCTTAAAGAAAATATTATAGTTAAAATTATTTATCGTTATTTTAATTCAAACATTGTATATTATTCATAATATTATTATATGAAGAAAGAATATAAATAGACTTAATAGACTTAAGCAGACCTAACCGGAACGAAGCAGTCTGCACACCAGATGAGTAGTGTTCGCTAATTCGACAATCTAAGCCTGGGCCATAGTTGTAACGTACGATAAAAACACTTTTATTTCCTACACATAATCCCCGGTAAAAAGCTGCCTAAACTTCCAGGAAATAATAATTAGAAATTTCTGGTGTTTTTGATTGCCCGTGGGGGTGAGGCTTCCACTAAACTGAAGAAAGGCCGAGAGACTCGTCTTTCCTATATTTTATTTTTATTGTGGGTTGCTACCCCTTCCCTCGGACTGAGAGGGGAGAAAAAAGGGGGTTTCGCGAAGCTGGTCATATTGATAATAATTTTTTTCCACGAAATTTTCCCGAACACTGAGTTTATTTCGAACTCATAAAAATCACAGGATATCAAGAGTACATAAAAAAGTGGAAAAACAGAAAGGGCACGTCCTACAATGGGAACAAAGTGTCAGACATGTAGAGGAAGAAGAAAAGTATCAGAGAAAAAGAAGAAGGATACAGCTTACCAGTAGAGAGCTTAAGGCCATGTGACGAGTGGGTCACGTGAAATGAAAGTAAGGCTGTATTTTGGCAAAATCTCGAAGAAGTTAGCATGGGCGGACAAACGCCTAATGAAGTAAAGTTTAAATATATTTCAAAGGACCGTTTCTCCAAAATAATGGCCAATCAATCCAAGGAAAAGTGTGTGAAATTTCACCTTTTAGAACCGTTTTATCAAAATTTATTAGGTTTAACAGTTGAGAAAAAAGTAACTTATAGGACTTCCGCGAGAAGCAAAGTTTTCAGGAACAAGTTTTTTCTACGTTCAAAATGTTAGAAGACTGAAAAATAAATGTATGAACAGTATATTAAAATGCTTGTCTATAGTTTTAATCATTGCATACAATGTTTCAATTAAGAGGACGATATTCTTCATCAAAACAATAGAGATACGTTTTTGACAATTTTGTGCACTTACTCTCTTATTAGTAATATAAATAATTTAAACTATAACATTTTTCTTAAGCAAAAGAATGTTGCAGTTTAGGTGAAAAAATTCTTACCCTCTCCTTGTAGCGATTAAAAATTTAATAAATTAGGAATATATTCCAGGTTATAAGTTTCCATGTGTGAGTTCTTGAATGCGCATTCCAGTAAAATTTGTAAATATTAAAATTTTTTAACAAAGAAAAACTTGAAAAATAATTTATTTATAATGAAGGCAGTAAAAGCTTAATACTTAAATGTCTTTTTAAATATTTGAACGTGACTGCAATCACGTTATAACGCCCTAAACTTTAGAGCTAAAGTCGGCGTCAAAAGTACGCGACCCTCACCACAGGTGCCTTGAGGTTAATTTTTTTCGAAAGCCTTGTCACTTCGGAAATCATTGCAGATCTTGATTCTAGAACATTTTTTACGTTCAAATACGCAATGAAGGAAATCGCAGATAGTGCCGTTTACTTTTAAGGCCACTTTGAAAAAAAAAAATTTTTGGTTACTTATTTCTACATACAAATAGCAGAGTGAAATTAATTTTTACAACGTCTTGTTAACAAAATAGTATTTTTTAAATATACGTATACAGTCAATGTATACTTGTAAAGTAATAATTAGAAACAAAGATTTTTCTAACAAAAAATAAAAATATTACGTCGTACATGATTACTATTGTAAGAACATATGGCTTTGAGTAATTGTTGATCATATTGAGCATGATTTGGTGAAATTGATATCTATTCCACTTCGACAGAAAATCAAAATGGACTGATTCCATAGCCTGCTCACTATGAAAACCGGGACCTTTTTTGTATACGGAACAAAAATCAAAGACGTGGTGAAATACTGCGTGTACTTTTAAAGTAACTGAAATGTTTAAATCCAAGTAACTTGTTTTAAATTTCTGAATGGATTTTTCATATTCTGGATGTAGCGCACTTCCAAAACAATCTTCAAAAACATTCTTGAAACTATTCAATGCAACAACGTATTTTAGACATTCTAGATTACTTTTCGCTCGAAGAACATTAATTTTACTCAGCAAAATTTTGCAATAATTTCCATTGAAACCTGTACCACCATGAGTAACTTCTCGTTTAACATTGCTCTCTTTAATCCAATTGTTCGTTACTTGCTCAAATTCTACTGACATTTTATCAATCAGTGTGTTGACAACAACGAGCATCAAATGCGAATCGAGTGGTGGAATAATATTAAAAATTTTAGTATTTTCATCGCCAGAAAATATTGGTGGGTATATGCAACTTTTGAAATCGTTGGCGTCTTTTTTGTTATTACCTTTTTCGGACCATGCTTGATAATTACTATAAAAGTTACGAGCAAGCGCAACTTTTCAAGTGTATTGTGTATGTTTTGATTTTTTACCTATTGGTATATATGTTCTGTCTGTAAACAAACTCTTTGGCACGATGGATCAACCTTGAAGAAATTCTTAAATACACCAGTTAAAGCATTGTAAGGTAGCGTGTTTTGAGTTTTATAGCGATACAATATTTTTATATCCATTATAAAAG
The DNA here is from genome assembly GCA_932066315.1 of Andricus coriarius. Classification (NCBI taxonomy): domain Eukaryota; kingdom Metazoa; phylum Arthropoda; class Insecta; order Hymenoptera; family Cynipidae; genus Andricus; species Andricus coriarius. Next base: position 22,172 of record CAKNWT010316726.1, read on the forward strand.
TACTTCAATCTTATTCATGTCATAATAATGTATGTGAATATAAAAAAGCAGTCTAAAAAATGTATTTTCCTGTAAAATTTAAGTATTATAATTTGTAAAGAAATTTTTTTGTCAACGTGGCCTTAACAAACGGCACTATCTGCGATTTTCATCATTGCGTGTTTGAACGTAAAAAATGTTCTATAATCAAGATCTGCAATGATTTCCGAAGTGACAAGACTTTCGAAAAAAATTAACCTCAGGGCACTCGTGGCACTTTGAACGCTTGCAAATCGTTAAGAAAAATCGCAGAAAATTTTAGCCAGGTAACCGTGAAAGCCTGAAGTCTCCCAAATTGAAAGATATGTATATTGCTTTTCTAACAAAAATTTTACGATAGCGCTGATGTAAAACGCGCCAAAAAACAAGGTTTTTGAGGCACTTTTTTTTAGCCTCGACTTTCGAGGATTCCCAAACCGAGCTGGACGTCTTGAAAAATCTGAAAAAATTTACAGGTGATCCTTAAGGTGTCTAAAATGCAACGCAGTTTCCCAAATTTCGAAATATGAATTTGTTTACTAATTACAGGCCGTTTTCCACAAACATATCATCTTGGCCGGTACCCTTTCCTTAAAATGTCCCTATTGTTGTGAAATGGATACTTTTTTAAAACATTTTTTATACGGTGGCTATTCTCATTAAATTCCGAAATATGCGTTTAGGTTTATTTCGCGAAATATTGATCTAATTTCATTTTTTGAAATTGTCCTTCAGTCGCGTAGCGAAACTACACATCTTAAGCCATAAAACAATTTCCTATCATTATTTCTTTCCAAGATGATATGTTTGTGGGAAACGTTCTGTAATTAGTAAAAAAATTCATATTTAGAAGTTTGGAAAACTGCGTTGCATTTTGGACACCTTAAGGATCGTCTGTAAATTTTTTCAGATTTTTCAAGACGTCCAGCTCGGCTTGGGAAGCCTCGAAAGTCGAGGCTTAAAAAAAGAGCCTCAAAAACCTTGTTTTTTGGCACGTTTTACATCAGCGCCATCGTATACATTTTTTTAGAACAACAATATACATATCTTTCAATTCGGGAGAACTTAGGCTTTCACGGTTACCTGGCTAAAATTTTCTGCGATTTTTTTTGAACGAGTTGCAAGCGTTCAAAGTGAGGGTCGCGTACTTTTGACGTATCTTATAACTTATAACTATGAGTAACATATTAATATTAATTGTTAATTAATAACTATTAATAGTTAATTTCCTGCGCATAATATTATTTTGAAATAGATTCTAATTTTAAAATGTTTCAACGTTAGTACGTCTATTTATTTCTAAAACTTAGACTTACGTCTTTCTTCGACACGGGAACACAGACACGAATCGCCGCTTTTTTTAAATATACTAGAACCTTATACACGTGCGCAGCGCTCGTCTTATTGTTTTACATGCAATTATTTCATTTCAAAAGAATATTCATTAAAATACTATACAATTAATTGTTACTTTAATAACTTTTATTTGTACACGGATTCACATGAGTTCCCTCTAACGTTACAGATTAAATAATTCTGTAAATCTACACATTTGCATCCAACTTTGAAAACTGATGAAAAAGACGATAAAAATAATCAGTAAATATATCGTAAAGTACGACTCAAGACTTAAATGATTTCAAGAAGTTCTTAAAGATTTCACAAAGATTGCCTAAAGACCCATATCGCTTTCTAAGATGTTTACACATGAAAAAACCGAAATTAAGAAGTGAAAGGGAGAGATGCAAAAAAAATATTTATGGTTCTGACACATTACCGGTTATATGTTTAATGTAATGTTCGATTCCAGTAAAAATTACGGAAAAGTATATTGCAGGGGTGAAATTAGTCCACAAGACCTTGAAAAAGCACAATATCCTTCTATTGAAAAGGTTATTAAAGTATTGGAAGCAATTAATAACAAGAAAAAAGACTGAATTTACTGAAAAGGAAAGTTTTTATCATTTTATAATTTGTATTGCTCTTCTTAATTCTTATTGCATACATAGTGCATATACGAGTACTTTCTCATAAAAATAAAGTTGTTCAAAATGTTCTAATGGTTTTGATTTTAATATCATTGATATGGAAAAGTTGTACTTATTATTAAAAAGGTTATAGCTGCATTTATGTTTATATGTAATGTGTTATAAATAGTACAATTTCAATGCAACTAACCTCCTTACTAATATGTCTAAGTTTTTCCACCTGTGTCATAATATATGAACCGTAATTATTAAAAAATTTTAGGGAAAATTTTATTTTATAAGAACAATAGGTTTTCTAACGATATAGTATGTAGGTAAAGGGAACAATCATCGTGTATGCTCCTATTGTTCATTTCGAAGATTGAATTCTTCCTATAATCACTATTTTGGTACATATTTAGTTTCAATTTTTGTTTGTTTCCGAGTCTTAATTAAATTATACTCAATGCCTTCAACTCAGAAAAATTTAGGTTAATTGTTTAGGTTTAAATACATCATTTTTTTCTCGATAAATGGTTCGCGATCAGTAGTTTCTTCCTTTTCCTTATTATCACCCAGAAAACTTATAACTTCAGTACGTTCAGTCCTTTTTTTGTTCTTTGATTGCTTCCAGTACACTCGAACTCCAAAGATACGAGCGCCAAAGATACGAGCACTCCATAGATACGAGCGTCTCGGCTCCAAAGTCGAGACGGTTGGTTCCGTTGACTAGTTTCTTGAGACGATTATTATTTTCTCGAATGTGTTTTAGGCGAGCAGGACACCGCCAAAAAGTCACTTAGAAATAGTAGTATGTGACCACGGCGTTCTAATCCCTGAAACCAGTTTTACTTTATGTTTTCGAGGTTACTGAACACGAATCTGAAGTTATTTTTTTTCATAAAAATACCGGAATATTGAATAAAATGCAATTTAGTGCAAAATGAGGAAACCAAAATTCACATACTTTTTCATACTCAAGTCGCTATATCTCAGGCAATTATTTATATTTCTTTTCGCAAATCAATTGTTTGCTGAGTGGCGAACTTTTAAAGTTGTACCGTCAGGTTTTATGAGTCCTCGCATACTATCGCAACAGTTGAGTGACAAAGTTTCGAATTTCGAGTAAATAGCAGTGATTAAGGGGTCTTATCAGCATTATAAAACGGTCTGATATTTTGCATACCTCATCTAAATACTGGTTTGTTTTGCCGGCTAGATTCGGTTTTTTGAAAAAATGTTTATATTTTACGTTATAAACAAAAAGAAAAGAACAATGGAAAAAAATGCAGTGCCTCTCAGTACTAGCTGAGCGTGCATTTTCGAGATCTGGCCGGTCGACGTCCGTCATATTTTAGTAGCAGACTCCCCGGAGCGCGAATCACCCTTTCATTGTTATGAAATGCAGGCTGGTACAAAAAATAAAATTATTGTTTGTTTTAATTGTTCTAAAGAAATGCCATTAACAAAGGGACAAACAGTGTAATATTTGTTTAAAAAAATTGTTTTCGGATGAATATGCTTTAAATTATAGTGAGGGTGACTGTTAGTCACAATTTTTATGAAACATCAACAAATGTAAATGTTGTAAACAATTTTTTGAAAAAATGTGGAATTTACCTCTTCCTTCATTATCTGAAATTATTGTTACGTCCTAGGATGGAAATTAGGAGTACAAACATACAGTGGTCAGGGCAGATCCTGATTTATCTACAGAACAGAAATGTTCTGGGCTAAGGGAACAGATTCAGGGACAAATGAATGCGTGAGGGATCCAGAAATAGAATTAAGTAATAGACATTTATTTAAGATCAATTTAGCAAAAATGGGGAATGACTTGCAAGAGGTTAAAGGAGAAACGGCTCTGGAATTGTGGAATAATATTCATAGGAAAATTGAAGAGTGGTAACAGACTGATGAAAATGTATAAGTTGAGATGAGAGAGAGCGTGAGAGAGAGACTGTAGAATTGGTAGCTCCAGGATTTGTTGATTACCTTTGTTAGGCTAAAGAGTAATCCAAATAATCCATTAAGGAATGTAATCAAATGGTGCACTGTGAGGGACTTCACTTCCGAACCCGTTAGACTCCGGTTGAACAACTGGAAAATGCGGTGAATGGAACTGGAATTTATTTCGCCCTTCAGGAACGAAGTCGAATCCAGAAGAACTCAGGACTTGAAGAGAACTCGTTGAACTCTCTGGTATTTGAACAGGGCCCTCTAGAATTTCGTTACGTAGACAAGGCTAAGACTTCTAGATGAAAGACTGTAGACTGCCAGGAGTTGATTACTGATTCTGTCGAAAATACTCCTACATCTGCAGATTGAGGAGCTGGATTTCGGATTGAGACTTGTAGAAATTGGACGTGAGACTGGGACTCAGACTGAGACTGTTTGACTTGAACTTAGAATGGGACAGAAGGTTGACGGGCCTTGAGAAGAAAGATCCGGATTTCGGTTTTAGATACACGGCGAGATTTCAGCAGAGCTTCCGCACACCAAGACTGCTGAAGAAGGAAAGCCGACTTGAGACTGGGACTGAAGGTTGATGGGCCCTTGAGAGGAAGGGTCTGGAATTCGGCTTTAGATACACAACGATGAGATACTAGCAGCGCTTCCGCACACCAAGACTGCTGAGTCACAAGACTGACTAAAGTGTGCAAGAGACCCCTTTTTATACTCGGGTGGGCGGACATTGGTACCACCTTCCTCCACGTGTTGTACTAGAAGTTTCTGCTCCATGGAAGAGGTCCACGTGTAATCGATAATACTGGGAGTAGTTATTTCCACCCTCCTCCACGTGTTGTTCTAGAAGTTACTGCTCCATGGAGGAGGTCCACGTGTAATCGATGATACTTGGAGTGGTTGTAGTTACTTCCACCCTTAACCACGTGTGATGAGTTCATTCCTCCAAAAGTTTATCAATCCAAGGGTTCCATTAAACGGAGAGTTCATTGACCTGAGAGTTCATTGACCTGAGAGTTAATTAAATTTAGTCACCACAGAGATCGTTAATCCAAGGGTTGATTCTTCCGATGAGTGCGTGTATGTATGTGTCCCCAATAGTTTGCCTTATTCCACTAATCAATATTTTGCAGATGACACCATCCATGAGTTCCATCCTTCCTTCTGGTAGCGATGAAGAGGGGGGTTGAGTGCAAGCGTTTTTCCCTTGGTCCTCTTCTCTCTCTTCTTCTCTCTTTTCCTAAATCAATACAATTTATAGCCAATTCCTATCACCTTTAAATGGAGCCGTTTCTATGATACATACTTTTATTGGTCGATTCCCTTGAGTTTAAATGGTTCACAATT
>CAKNWT010316728.1:0-12825 GCA_932066315.1 Andricus coriarius
TAGATGTTGAGGGTTGGGAGAGAAAAATTTTGATGTTGTGAGGCCCCTTTTCAAAGGAAATTCTTTTGTTTCCTTTCCGTACATTTTAATAAAAGCGGGTTTGAAAATTAGTTTTTAAATCCTGAATTAAAATCGAATTAGTGAACAGATTTTTCTAGATTTATTAATATGTTTTCGTTTAATCCTTTTCTAAATATACTCAAGATACGAGGTAGAAAAATGCAGGTGATGAAAAATTGGGCTCCGCGCTTGACGAGATTCGAGACGAGGCTTAAAACAAAATTCGAGACGAGATTCGAGATTTAAGAGAAAAATCGAAACGAGATACAAGACAAAATTCGAGACGAAATTCAAAACGGGATTCAAGATGAGATTAACAAAATTCTAGACGAGATTTGAGACAATATTCTAGACGAGACTCGAGACGAGGTTCGAGACAAAATTCGAGACAATATCCAAGACAAGCTTCAAGATGAAATTCGGGACGAAAATCAAAACGAGATTCGAGATGAGATTGTCAAAAATTCTGGACGAGATTCGAGACAAAATTCGAGAAAAAATTCGAAATTCGAGACAAGGTTCCAGACGAAATTCGAGACAAAATTCGAAGCGAGATTCAAGACAAAATTCGAGATGAAAATCAAAACGAGATACGAGACGAGATTGGCCAAATTCTAGACGATATTTGAGAAAAAATTCTAGACGATATTCAAGACGAGATTCAAGGCAAAATTCGAGACGAAATTCGAGACAAGGTTCGAGATGAAATTCGAGACAAGGTTTGAAACGAAATTCGAGACGAGATTCGAGACAAAATTCGAAACAAGATTTGAGACGAGATTCAAAACGAGATTCGAGACGATGTTCGGGATTCAAGATTCAAGACGAGATGCAAGACGAAATCGTAGAGGAGATTCGAGACGAGATTTGAGACAAAATTCGAGACGAAATTCGAGACGAGGTTCCGGACAAAATTTGAGAAGAAATTCAAGAAGAGGTTAGACACAAAAGTCGAGACGAGTTTCGAGTTAAAATTCGAAACGAGATTCAAAACGAGATTCGAGTCGAGATATAGGATTCAAGACGAGATTCAAGCTTCGAGAAAAGATTAGAGACGATATTCAAGACAAAATTCGAAACGAGACTCAAAACGAGATTCGAGTCGAGATTCAGGATTCAAGACTCAAGACGAGATTGAAGACGAGATGCGAGCTTCGAGACGAGATTCGACACAAGATTCGAAATGAGACTCGAGACGAGTTTCGAGAGGAGACTCGAGACGAGATTCGAGAGGAGACTCGAGGTGATATTCGAGATCAGACTCGTAACGAGACGATATTTGAGATGAGAAGACACTCGTGACGAGACTCGAGACGAGACGAAATGAGATAAGGGGCAATAATAAGGATAAGGGGAAAAGGAGGGAGGGCAGGAGGAGACAAACACTTTGTGTAGTCCGAAATCAAAAAGTGCAATCAAAACCTGACTTCAATTTTTGAGCAAAATTTTCATTTTTCTTACCTAATATTTTAAAATTATTAAAAATGAACTTCAATGCATATTTAAACTATTGCTCTTCAGATTATAACTGAATTAATAAAGTCTGAATTAACATTGTCAAACAAGAAAATCAAACTTGTCTTTTGAGCTAATTCCTTTGGTTGAATAGTCTACTATTATATTTTTGTTAAAAAATTTCATCATTTGGTTGAAAATTCTATTATTTTGATTAAAATGCAACAATTTTATTTAAAAATTTTCATTTTTGGTTGAAATTTCACCTGTTTTCTTGAAAATTTGTTTTGTTGAGTGGAAAATTCAACTTATTTACTTTGGTACGAAATTCAGAAATTTTTTGAAATTTTGTTTCCTTCTAGACTGAAAAATTTTCTTGGCTGAAAATTCAACTATTTGGTTGAAAATTTGTATTTTTTTTATTTAAAATTTTATTAGTTGAAATATCAACTATTACATTAGTTGTTGAAAATGAATTTTTTCAGTTGAAAATAATATTCTATTTTTTGTTCAAAATTTCTCTTTTTCAGTTGAAAATTCATGTGCCTGCTTGAATTGTTAACTACTTTGTTAAAAATGGATTTCTTTGGTTGAAGATTCATCATTTCAGTTGAGAATTTATATTTTTCGGTTCAAAATTCAACTATTCCATTTTTGGTTCAAAATTTTTTTTTTTTTTTTTTGAAAATTCAACTACTTCGATTAAAGTTAAACCACTTCTTCAAAAATTAATTTTTTCAGTTGAAGAATCATCATTTTAGTCGAAAATTAATCTCTTTAGCTCACAAATTTAACTACTTTGTTGAAAAAATGCGTTCTTTTTTTGAAGTGAGGGGAAGCCCTAACTCACAATTCGCAACTCACAAGGAAAGGGGAAGTAGGGTGAGTAAGGAGAGGGGAAGTAATGGATAATGCAGGGAAGGGAAGTAGGGAACGTGAGAGGGAATGAGAATAGGAAAGTAGGAGAAGTTGTGGGAAATGAGGGGAAATAAGGGGAGGGTAAGTAGGGGAAGCGAGGGAAACAAAGGGGTGAGGAAATAAGGGAAGTGTGGAGAAATGTAAGGGTAGTGATGAGATGTGGAAGTAGGTGTGGAAGAAGTTGAGAAGGGAGGGAAAACGAAGGTTGAAATGTTGGGAGGGGATGTATGGAAGGAGAAGAAAAGTGGGGAAATGTAGGGGTAGTAGGGGAGGGTAATCATAGGACGGGAAGTTTGAACGACTTATTAAAATCAATAGATTTTGGTTGAGGATTTCACCAGAGAGATAGGGGATCCTGAGGGATTTGTGGGGGTCTGAGGGACAGAGGAGTCCTTTGGGATAGACGAGATTTTAAGGAATAGGGTGTTCCCAAAAGAGATGGTGGGTACCAAGTAATATGTGAAGTTTCATTGGATAAGGGTGGTTCTCTGTTATAAAGAGGATAGGGGGAACCTGAAAAAGGGGAAACGCAGGAAAATAGAGGACAGACTCCGCACCCTGTGGTAGTTTTTTTCTCCCTCTATTTATCTTCAATTTACGGGTATTGAAAAATGTACATAGTTATAAAGTTGGAATGGAATGGTGCAAGTTTCGTCATCTCATTGTGATTATTTGACGGAAATTTCCAGTCTGATTTAAAGCTATTAAAGTTCGGCACTCAAGAGATAAGTCTGCGTCTCGTCAGAGCCAGGGGGTTATTTCTATGGAGAAGAGAAGGAGAAAGAGAGGAGAGAGAGAGAGAGAGAGAATGAGAGTAGATTCGCTGTACCCATATAATAGGCGACAAGCCGTAAATGCGAGGGACACTTTGTATGCTGGGAGGAGGGGAAATCGCTAGTCATTATCCGGAAAATATTTCTGATCCACGTCGAAGAGCCGGAACCGGCGCAGGAGGGAATCCAATAGAGCGACAATTGTTCGTTAACAGCAGGAACAGCGGAGCTGAACAATTTGATAGAGGCACGAGTGATTGTTGAGAAATCACCGATTGTCACGATTGTTCTCAACCTCGAAATCTCATTCCTCATACAGAACTTGAGTTCACTTGAATTTACCTGTCAAATGGTGGATAATTTGAACTTAATATAAACTATTCCTTGCAATCGTAAGATTTATTTTTAATTTGTTTATTTAACAAATATTACGAAACATACTTTCACCCCTACTCTCTCACCATTCACCTACTTCCCCTTCCGCCCAATATTCTCCTCTGTTAGTCACCCTCACTTACCTACTTTCCTGATTAAATGAATGAATATCCATTAGTGGCTTCTAGCAGTATATACACCATAAACAACTGCAAAGGTTTCTAGAAAATACTTGAAGAAGATTACGATTTCTATACATCCAGTATCGTCAAAGAATGGAAAATTCCTGTTTGTTACACTAAAAACACTTTAATAATTCTTTTGTGAACAATAACTTGAAAAGAATACAGATCTGTTTCGAAACGTGTCATTAAAGAACGTTAACAAATAAACTCATGTACTAGCAGAATCCAGTAACGGATATTTATTCATTTAACCAGTCTAACCAAAATAATTCTTTTAAAATTATTCCCTTAAAAATTATTTAGTTGGCTTTTAACAAGCAATACCATAAATAACTCTAAAGGTTTCTAAGAAAGACTGGAAAAAGATTGCGACTTCTATTCATCTAGCATCTTTAAGGAATGGAAATGTCTTGTTCATTACACCGAAAAACCTGCAACAAATCTTTTGTGAACAATAACTTGAAAAGGAAACAGATCTATATCGAAACGCGTCATTGAACAATGTCAAACAATAAACGCATATACTGGTAGAAGCCACTAATGGATATGTATTCATTTAACCAGTCTAAACAAAATCAGTTTCTGCAATTATTTTCTCAAAAAATTTTTAGTTGGCCTTCAACAAACAATACTATGAACAACTACAAAGGTTTTTACAAAATATTTTAAGAAGATTACGACTTCTATTAAATACATCCAGCATTATCAAAGAATGAAAATGTTTTGTTCATTACACCGAAAAACCTGCAACAAATCTTTTGTGAACAATAACTTCAAGAGGATACCGATCTGTATCAAAGCGTATCGTTAAATAACATCAATAAACAAACGCTTATAATGGTATAAGCCACTAGTGGATATTTATTCATTTAGCCAGTCTAATCAAAATAGTGTTTTGAAATTATTTTCCCTAAAATTATTTGATTGCCTTTAAACAAAAAACACCATGAACAACTGCAAAGGTTTCTACAAAAGACCTGAAGAAGATTCCGATTTCTACATTTCAGTATCGTCAAAGAATGGAAATGTTTTGCTTATTACACTGAAAACCCTGCAATAAATCTTTTGTGAACAATAACATCAAAAGGATACAGATCTGTATCGAAACGTATCGTTAAACAACATCAACAAATAAATGCATATACTGGTATAAGCCATTAGCAGATATTTATTCATTTAGCCAGTCTAATCTAAATAATGTTTTGAAATTATTTTCCCTAAAATTATTTGATTTCCTTTAAGCAAAAAAAAATGAACAGCTGCAAATGTTTCTAGAAAAGACTTCAAGAAAATTACGATTTTTATACATTCAGTATTGTCAAAGAATGGAAATGTTTTGCTTATTACACCGAAAACCCTGCAACGAATCTATTGTGAAATATAACTTGAAAAGTATACAAATCTGTAGCGAAACGCGTCATTGAACAATGTTAACAAATAAACGCATATACTGGTAGAAGACACTAATGGATTAGCCACTATTCATTTAACAAGTCTAATCAAAATAATCTTTTGAAATTATTTTCTTTGAAATTACATAATTGGTTTTAAACAAACAGAACCATGAACAACTGCAAGGGTTTTTACAAAAGACTTGAGAAGATTAAGATTTCTACGCATACAGTGTCATCAAGGAATGGAAAAGGTTTGCTTGCTACACCGAAAATCCTTGAGCAATTCTTTTGTGAACAATATCTTGAAAAGGATACAGATCTGTATCGAAACCCGTCATTGAACAAAATCCACAAATAAACTCATATACTAGTGGAAACCACTGATGAATATTTATTAATTTAATCAATCTAACCAAAATAATCCTTTGAAATTATTTTCGCGAAAATTCTTCAGGTAGCTCCAAACAAACAATGCCATGAACAACTGCAAAAGTTTCTACAAAAGACTTAAAGAAAATTACGACTTCTATACATCTAGCATCGGTAAAGAAAGGAAATGTCTTGATCATTCCACCGAAAACCCTGGAACAAGTCTTTTGCGAACAATAACTTGAAAAGGATACAAATCCGTTATGAAACATGTCACTAAACAACATCAACAAATAAGCGCATAAACTGGCAGAAACCACTACTGGATATGTATTCATTAAACCAGTCCAAACAAAATAATCTTTTGAAATAATTTTTTTCATTTTGTTAATTGTCTTCAAGTAAACAACACCATCAACAAACTGCAAAGCTTTCTACAAAATATTTAAAGAAGATTACGACTTCTATACATCTAGCATTGTCAAAGAATGGAAAAGTTTTGCTTGTCACACCGAAAACACTTTAACCATTCTTTTATGAACAATAACTTTAAGAGGATTCAGATCTGTATCGAAACCCATTGTTAAACAACATCAAGAAATAAACGCATATAATGGTAGAAGCGACGAATGGATATGTATTCATCAAACGAGTCTAAACAAAATAATCTTTTGAAATTATTTTATTTCAATTTTTTCAATTGGCATTAAGCAAACTACACCATCAACAAACTGCAAAGGTTTCTACAAAAGATTTAAAGAAGATTACGACTGATATACATCTAGCATTGTCAAAGAATGGAAAAGTTTTGCTTGGCACATCGAAAACACTTTAACAATTCTTTTGTAAACAATAACTTGATAAGGATACAGATCTGTATCGAAATGCATTGTTAAACAACATCAACAAATAAACGCGTACACTGGTGGAAGCCACTAATGGATGTTTATTAATGAAGTAACGTTTTTAATTTAAGAGAAAAAGAAGTTCCCGAATGAATGATATCGTCAAAGAATGGAAAAGTCTTGCTTGTTACACTGAAATGAACAATAACTTGAAAAGTATACAGATCTGTATCGAAACGCGTCATTGAACATCAACAAATAAACGCATATACTGGTAGAAGCCACTGATGGATATATATTAACTTAACCACTCTAACGGAAGGAATCTTTTGAAGTTATTTCCTTTAAAATTATTCAATTGGCTCTAAACAAACAACACCCTGAACAACTGCGAAGGTTTCTACAAAGGGCTTGTTGCACTTTGAATCCTGCAACAAATCTTTTGTGAACAATAACTTGAAAAGGATACAGATCTGTATTGAAACGTGTCATTGAACAACATTAACAAATAAACGTATTTACTGGTAGAAGCCAAAAAGGAATATTTATTCATTTAACCAGTCTAACCAAAATAATCCTTCGAAATTATTTTCTTGAAAATTATTTAGTTGGCTTTAAACAAACCACATCATCATCAACTGCAAAGGTTTCTACAAAAGACTCAAAGAAGATTACGACTTCTATACATCTAGCATTGTCAAAGAATGGAAATGTTTTGCTTGTCACACAAAAAACACTTTAACAATTCTTTTGTGAACAATAACTTGAAAAGACAGATCTGTATAAAAACGCGTCATCAAAGAACATTAACAAATAAACGCATGTACTAGTAAAAGCGACTAATGGATATTTATACATTTAACCAGTCTGACCAAAATAATCCTTTGAAATTATTTTCTTGACAATTATTTTGTTAGCCTTAGACAAACACCATCATCAACTGCAAAGGCTTCTGCAAAATAGTTGAAGAAGATTACGACGTCTATATATCTAGCATTGTCGATGAATGGAAATGTTTTGCTTGTCACACCGAAAACACTTTAGCCATTCTTTTGTGAACAATAACTTGAAAAGGATACAGATCTGTATCGAAACGCATTGTTAAAAATCATCATCAAATAAACGCATATACTGGTAGAAACTACTACTGGAAATGTATTCATTAAACCAGTCTAAACAAAGTAATCTTTTGAAATTATTTTATTTAAACTTTTTTAATTGGCTTTAAGCAAACACCATCAACAAACTGCAAAGGTTTCTACAAAAGATTTAAAGAAGATTACGCCTTCTATACATCTCCCATCGTCAAAGTATAGAAAAGTCTTGCTTGTTACACCGAAAACTCTTTAACAACTCTTTTGTGAACTATAACCTGAAAAGACAAATCTGTATCAAAACACGACATCAAAGAACATCAACAAATAAACGCATATACTGGTAGAAGCGACTAATGGATACGTATTCATTTAACCAGTTTATCCAAAATAATCCTTTGAAATTATTTTCTGGAAAATTATTTAATTTGCTTTAAACAAACAGCATCATCATCAACTGCAAAGGTTTCTACAAAATACTTGAAGAAGATTACGACATCTAGCATCGTCAAATAAAGGAAATGTCTTGCTCATTACACCGAAAATCCTGCAACAAATCTTTTGCAATTAATAACATGAAAAGGATACAAATCCGTATCCAAACACTTCACTGAACAACGTCAACAAATAAGCACATATACTGGTAGAAGCGACTACTGGATATGTATTCATTAAGCCAGTCTAAACAAATTAATCGTTTGAAATTCTTTTATTTCAACTTTTTAAATTGGCTTTAAGCAAACACCATCAACAAACTGCAAAGGTTTCTACAAAAGATTTAAAGAAGATTACGACTTCTATACATATAGCATTGTCAAAGAATATAAAAGTTTTATTTAACACACCGAAAACACTTGAACAATTCTTTGGTGAACAATAACTTCAAGAGGATACGTTTAACGTATCGTTAAACAAAATCTACAAATAAACGCATATACTGGTAGAAACCACCGGTGGATATTTATTCATTTAGCCAGTCTAATCAAAATAACCTTTAGAAATTATTTTATTTAAAATTATTTAATTGGCATTGAACAAACAAGACCATAAATAAATGCACATTTTTCTACGAAAAACTTGAAAAAGATTATACCTTCTATACATCTGTAATCGTCAAAGAATGTAAAAGTCTTGTTTGTTAAACCGAAAACTCTACAAAAATTCTTTTGTGAACTATAACTTGAAAAGATAAATCTGTATCAAAACGTGTCATCGAAGAACATCAACAAATGAACAAGTGGAAGTTTCTATAAAATACTTGAAGGAGATTAGGACTTCTATACATCTAGCATCACGAAAGAAAGGAAATGTCTTGATCATTACATCGAAAACCCTGCAACTAATCTTTTGCGAACAATAACTTGAAGAGGACACAAATCTGTAGGGAAACATATCACTGAACAGCATCAACAAATAACCGCATATATTGGTAGAAACCACTACTAGATATGTATTCATTAAACCAGTCTAAACAAAATAATCCTTTGAAATCATTTTCTTTAAAATTATTTAGGTGGCCTTAAACAAACATCTTCATCACATCCAAAGGTTTCTACAAAATAGTAGAAGATTACGACTTCAATACATCTAGCATCGTCAGAGAAAGGAAATGTCTTGTTCATTACACCGAAAACCCTGCACCAAATCTTTTGCGAACAATAACTTAAAAAGGATACAAATCTGTATCGAAACACGTCACTGAACAACATAAAGAAATAAGCGCATATTCTGGTAGAAACCACTACTGGATATGTATTCAGTAAACCAGTCTAAACAAAATAATCTTCTGAAATTTTTTTATTTAAACGTTTTTAATTGGCTTTATGCAAACAGCATCATCAACAAACTGCAAAGGTTTCTACAAAAGATTTAAAGAAGATTACGAATTCTATACATCTAGCATTGTCAAAGAATGGAAAAGTTTTGCTTGTCACACCGAAAACACTTTAAACATTCTATTGTGAACAATAACTTGAAAAGGATACAGATCTGTATCGAAACACGCAATTGAACATCAACAAATAAACTCATATATTGGTAGAAGCCACTGATGGATATTTATACATTTAACCATTCAAACCAAATAAATCTTTGCAAATATTTCTACAAAAAAACTTGAAAAAGATTACGCCTTCTATACATCTACGCGTCATCAAAGAACATCAACAAATAAACGTATATATTAGTAGAAGCGACTAGTGGTTATTTATTCATTTAACCAGTCTAGCCAAAATAATCCTTTGAAGTTATTTTCTTGAAAATTATTTAGTTGGCTATAAACAAACAACATCATGATTAACTGCAAAGGTTTCTACACAATAGTTGAAAAATATTACGACTTCTATACACCTAGCGAACAATAACTTGTAAAGGATACAAAATTGTATTGAAACGCATTGTTGAACAACATCAACAAATAAACGCATATACTAGTAGAAGCCACTAATGAATATTTATTCATTTAACCAGTCCAACCTAAAAAATCCTATAAAATTATTTTCTTGAAAATTATTTGCTTGACTTTAAACAAACATCATGAACCATTGTAAAGGTTTCTACAAAAGACGCAACGAAGATTATGACTTCTATGCATCTAGCATTGTCAAAGAATGGAAAAGTTTTACTTGTCACACCGAAAACACTTTAACAATTCTGTTGTCCTTTCGAAAAGGATACAGATCTGAATCGAAAAGCATTGTTTAACAACATCAACAAATAAACGCATCTACTGGTAGAAGCCACTAATAGATGTTCACTAATGAAGTAACATTTTCAACAAAAAAGAAAAAGAAGTGCCTCAGTGAATGCTGTTAATGTAGGAGATTTGGGAAGGCCAATCAAGATGCACTTTCCATAGTCTCGCGTTTTCTGGGTTATTTCACTTGCGGGACCGTACATAATCCAGATATAAGCTCTAAATGCGGTAAACCCCCTATTTAGTATTTAGACACTCCTGTTGACTCATGCCGTATATTTTTGGACTCGGCGTGTTTTCGTACGAGCGCTTTTGCTGGCGACTATCGTACGAGTGCAAATGTGCAAATGTGCAAATGTGCACACATACATGTTAAGTTACATCATACGTAGTGATTACACGAATGCCTGTCGCTTATTCGCTTTCACGCGACAGCATGAGAACAGGAGGTTTTCACCAAATAAAAAATAATAAAAAACATCCAAATACCAATCTACCTGCAAAATAGGATAAAACAATTAAGCTTAGCGAGCTAAACAAAGCGCGAGAGCAGTGCCCTCTTCTTATGTGCATAAAGTTCACATTCTTTAATCAAACTGCTTTCTTTCATAATTCAAAACAAATCTATTAAATTAAAAAGCATTTATTATGTATATGGTTTTCAATAATTCAACTCGATTACAAATGAAAAGTATAGATTGCTTAATACTAACGAATTGGTTCTCCTTTTGGTAACCTAATTATAATATTAAAGTATATGCTTCAAAAAGCGCTATTAAATGCAAGTGATAATTATAAAATAAATAAATAATAAAAAAATACAGCGGCTATCATATAATTTTCATTTTATTTCTTATTTTTTTATATAAAAATTTTAAAATTCGCTATAGTTTATGATATCACTGAATTCTAAATTTTCCGAAATAATATTGCCACATGTCTTTCAACTTTGGACGCTGATAAAAAATTCAATTTTAAATTTGAAAATAATAAGGATCCACTTTGAGTCTATTCAGTTGCTGAATCGATGAAAACAAGTTTCATTAAAAAATATTATCAGGTTTCGAGAAATTGAAGGGGGGAGTTTTTTTTCGATAAGGTATAAAAAACGGGATAAAAATCCGATTTTCAATTTGAAAAAAATGAGACTTTATTTCCTAGCTATTGAACTGCCATATCGATACAAAAATAGTTTGTTTAAAAAATATTATTAGGCAGCATTAAAAATCCAATTTAATTTTTGTTTTAAAGTGAAAATTCACATTCCAGCTCTAGCATAGCTAAATCGATACCAAAAAAAATTTGATAAAAAAATATTATTACGTTTCATGAAAATGGAAGGGGAAGTTTTTTTTCGTTCCAAGGGCATGTTTTCTCAACTTTGTATGGTGAAAAAAATATAATCTTCAATTTAAGAAAAAGTAACAATTTCTTTTCTAGCTATTGAATTGTTGAATCGATACAAAAAAATGTTGATTAAAAAATATTTTTGCATTATTAGTTGTTGAGAAACATTTTTATGATTTTGAAGATCAAAAGTCAAGTTTTCAATTCCAAATCTTCAAAATTAAAGAAATATCGTATGCAAATCATTAAAAGTGAAGAATTGAAATTATTCAATTCTTAAAATTGATGTTTTTGAAATATGCCATTTTGAACGTTTTTTTATAGTTGAATGTTGAATATTTTCAATTTTTAATGCGTATAATTTAAAATTATGTTGCCTAATTTTTAATTTTTAATTCGAAAATTAAAACCTCTTCGATTGTAAAGGTAGAAAATTGAAAATTATAAAATTTTGAAGAATTACAATTTAAAATTCTTGAATTTTGAAAATATTTGTTTTCTACAATTTTAAAGAATTACAATTGAAAATTCTTGAATTTTGAAAATGCTGAATTGCGAGTTTAATTTTTTTTTGTAATACTTCAATTTTGAAGATTTATGCAATTTTTAACATATTATATTCAATTTTGAGGACATTTCTTCAATATGTAATTTTGAACATTTTTTTGTTTAAATAGTTCAATTTTGAAGATTTATAATGGAACATTTCTCAAGATTTAATGTCCATATAATTAAAAAAAAATGTTATTTTGAATGTTTTTTTTTATAGTTCAATTTTGAACATTTGTAATATAAAATTCTTGAATTATTAAAATACTGTATTGCTAATTTAATTAATTTCTTTTTCTTGAAATAGTTCAAATTTTAAGATTTACAGTGAAAGCGTTTTAAATTTTTAATGGGTATAATTTTAAATTATGTGATTTTTGTTTATTTTTTGAAATAATTTAATTTTGAAGATTTACAATTAAGCACTCTTTTGTTCATAATATTGAGATTTGAAGATTCATCAATTTGGAATATCTAGAGCTCAAAATGATTTTATTTTTAACTTTTTTCAGAATATTAAGTTGAATTTCAAAAATTAAAAATGATTCAATTTTGAGGATTTAAAAATTATTTCAGAATATATATTTTTTTTAATAGTTCAATTTTGAAGATTTGCAATTTAAAATTCTTGAATTATTAAAATACTGTATTGCAAATTTAATTAATTTCCTTTTCTTGAAATAGATCAAATTTGAAGATTTGCAATGAAAGCGTGTTCAATTTTTAATGGGTGTAATTTTAAATTATATGATTTTTGTTTATTTTT
>CAKNWT010316730.1:2448-13267 GCA_932066315.1 Andricus coriarius
CAAGCTTCGTGTGATGATCTGTGACGAAGAAGGGGAGGGGCGGAAATTTTTAAATCAAAATTTCAAAATTTTTAAATGGAGACTAGATTAAAAATTGAGTATCAACCATGAAATGTAACAGTATCTTTTTCTCTTCAGTAGGGGTTTTTTGAGCAAAAATAAAAGGTAAAAAAGAGAGGAAACAATTGCAGTGAAAAGAGAACATTGTGTGAATGTTTGAATTGAATCGTTCATGAAGACTATAGATTTTTTGTTGGTTGTATTGTGCTATACATAAACTGGTGCACGCTAGAGCACCGAAAATGCTGGGATTATATCTGGCGCGACCTGAAATAACAATAAAGCTATTCAGCGCGGCGGCATTTGACAGTAGGGTCGGAAACAATGAAACAATCAGCTCTTGGCTTTCCACCGAGGCCGGAAGTCAACAGTGCCGGACAATACCAGCAGCGTCTGACTACCGCTACTAATTAAGCAAGTTCGCCAACTTTGCGCGACTTAGCGACCCATCAAGTGGGAATTGCACTTGCTTTTATTCTCCGTTCTCAATCGAAGTCAAACTGACTGGATTGTCCACTTCCCATACCCAGAAAACAAAGAATAAGTTGAGTATTTATTAATTTTTAATCATATGAATTTTAATAAAATATTTCCCCTTAAATATTGGGAAAAATACTAAATACCTGCAAAGGAAGCGTTAATTAATTACTTAAGTATGTTTTTTTCAACTTTAGACCCCCTCCACCCATGTTGCGAGAATTTGGAAGATTTTTATGACCCCTCCTCCCTCTCCTTCCGACGTAAGATTTGAAAGATTTCCAGTGATTTGAAAGGAACTTAACAGATTTGAAGGGATTACAAAAGTTTTAGGGTATTACAAAGGATTTTTAAGGATTTTCAAGAAATTTTAACAGATTTAGAAATTTTTCGAAAAAAGACACGGGATTTCGAAGGATTTTAAAGGATTTAACGAAAAACCAAAGTATTTTCACAAATTTCATAAGATTTGAAGGAATTTGGAACGAATTTGGAAGAATTTAAAGATATTTTAAGCGGTTTCGATAATTTCACATGATATTAAAGAATTTTAAGAGATTTCAAAAGATTCCAAAGCATATCAACGAATTTCAGAGGATTTTGTAAGATTTTAGAAGATTTAACGGAATTTCAAAAGATTTCAAGGAATTTTTATATGATTTAACTAGTTTTAAGGGATTTACAAACTTTTAGAAAGAATATACTGGATATTAAAGAATTGCAAAGATTTCCAGAGATTCGACGAGATTTTCTGAAAGGTGTACATCAGATTTCAAAACTGATTCAACTCCTCGACTTTATATTTATTGAACGTATATAATATGAAAAAAGATACAATAAAAATAAATAAAACAAATAATTATATAATGTGTATATGATAGTATAAAAAGTAATTTTAAAAGCCAAAACAGATTTCAATTAGCATATTTGAAACAAAAAATTAGAAAGAGGAAACTTATGTAAGAAATTATTTTGAACCCCTCCCCTCCAAGTAAATATTCGTAAGATTTTCCAGACCTTCTCCCCCCACAAAAAAAGCCTTACGTGATTAATGAACGCTCCCAAATAGAATTTTATATGATTTAGTAGGTTTGCTATATTATAGATTTTTTATCAGGATTAAAAAGTAAGAAACATAAAAAAAATTTGTTTTTTAAGACCCCTATGTGGAGCTGAAAAATAAAATTTGCTGTATTATAGTTGTTTTTATATCATTGTTTCAAAAACAAGAAAAATGGGCGTAATTTTATTTTTACCTCTATGCTGGAAGCTTTTATTTCAGTTTGATATTCTTCGGGGATCGTTTAAATTGAAGCTCTTGGAATGTAAAATTGAGATAAAAAAGAAGATATGTTACATTGTTGAATTTATTAGAAAAAAGAGAAATAATAAACCTGCAAAAAGTTTGATAACAAAATATTTTTCTTTTCAAATTTTTGTCTACACCTACGAAACCCTTACTTGAGGTCACTTGTCGATCTGTTCTCGGACCGTTTGTTCTTGAAGGCTTTCCCCATCTAACTCTGGATCTAACGGCTACATTTGAAAATGGTGCTACTTTTTTATACGAAAAATTCAGGAAAGTTTAATTATTCTATAATAGAAATTCAAGGAGGATGCAAAGAAATTCAGTTCCAATAAAACGTGTTTTCAATCAAAATCATTTTAAGTTTATTAGATTTTAGTGATTTAGTAGGGGATTATATAGATCCTGAATGATAAAATCGTTGAAGATTGTCGAGGGCATACCCTAAATTCAAATTTTCATCAACAATCTCAAAAAATTTTAGTGAGTTATTTGATTTGTTAGAAAAGTTGCAGAAAAATGAGTGGAATTATTTAGAAATATAGATAACAATATATAATATAAATGAACTCGAAACAAATGTACAGAAAATGGCTTTTTGTCCAAATGTCTAATTATAAATTTTGTATAATTTCGAACGTGAAGATCGATAATTGGAAAAAAAATTATCAGAAAAATGGACAGTTTCTACTTAAATAATTCTAAACTCCCAATTTGTACATGTATCTTAATAGAAAAAGTAAGCAAATCGACCTGTCCAAACAACCAAAGCAACAAGATATTTTTTGATTAAACTATCTGCATCCATTTTCGCTGACGAGAAATAATAATTTTCATGTTGTATCAAATAGTGGTCATGCATTTTAAAAATAACTAATCTATCTGGGTTTAAAGTAAATAGTTTTTCTTCAGAAGGACATGGTCTAAACAACTTGTGTGAACCAGAAAAATCTGACTATGACTTTTCGATAATGTGAAAAATTCGATTACTTGGTTGTTAGAAAATGCTGATTTCCTTTTTTAAATCTTTGAGGGATGTTAAGCAACCCTTAAAATGCATTCAAACACTTTTCCTGCTAGCATATATTCCCCACGTTTATTCAGGGCTATTAGAAGAACCCTTAAAATTAATTCAAATACTTTTCCTGATAGGAGACGCGTCTTAAATTTAGTTAAAAGAATTTTTTTACCTCAATAATAATTCAATCAAAAAATATCCTGTGGTTTTCGTTTTTTTGGAAATTTCGATTTCCCGGTTTGAATGTTTAGGGGATGTAACATCAACCCTTTTAATCATTTCAACGACTGTCCCTGCTATGATATTTTTTCCATTTTCCATGTGAATTGATTTCTGATACCACTAGTATAATAAAGAAATGTTCCTTGATTTTTGTTGTTAGGAAATGTCGATTCCCTTACTTGAATGTTTAAGAGATGTTAAAACAGCCTTAAACGAACTCAACGATATTTCCTGTAAGGGGGTGTTACACACATTCATTGTAAAGTAAATTCCGACCACAATAATTTAATCAAAAAAGCTCCCATAGTTTTCCTTTTTAGGAAATGTCGATTTCCTTGCTTGAATCTTTAAGCCGTTGATAGTGTATGACGCATATTATGTCCAAAAAACATGGCCAAGAGTGCGTTTGATGCAATATGCTTCATGTGAAATAAATAGATTTATACTATTTAAATTATCATGAAACTTGGTACACAAAGGTTTTATGGGTCTCTGAATCCAAATGTGGTATAAAAATTCCAAAGTTCAAAATGGCGGATCCAATATGGCGAAACAAAATTTGGAAAAATCCAATGAATTGGCGCCTTTCAACAAGAGTCGGTACCAAGTATTTTTTCGGTTCACTGGAAACAAATATGATGTCCATATTCAAAAATCCATTAGCCATTGCCATAGGGAACTAACAACGTCAATTCTAACCCCTGGTACCAATTTTCTTCCAACTCCGCAAACTCATTGGACTTTGCTCAATTTTTGGTCGCCATATTGGATCAGCCATTTCGAAAATTCGAATTTTGACCTCGAATTTGTATTCAGCGACCCAAATAACCACTTAGTACGAATGTTTTTTACGAAATCCATCTAGTAGAACGTTCGACACATTTTGGGCCCACTTTGTGATTTTCGGTCTACATTGAAGGGGTTAAGGAATATTAAAAAAAAAAACTTAAAATAATTTCCAACACTTTTTCTGGTAGAGAACGCTTCCTGTGCTAATTTTAAAGTGATCTTTCATTCTAATACTTTAATCAAAAAATCTCTTGTGGTTTTGGTTTTTTGAAAAAGTCGGTTTGCTTGCTTGAATCTGTAAGGGATGTTAAAAGAACCCCTAAAAATCCTGTATCCAAAAATCGTGAATCTGTCAAGTCCATGGGTACAAAATTTTTGTTTCAGTGGGTCTGATCTATAAAATATGAGGCATCTAGCCAACTCTAACAAAAAGTTTTTCAGAATGATAACATTTCAATAATAGACAAATTCTGTTATTGCAAAACATGCAAAAATTGGGAGTTTGGAAATTGTTTGAGTAATAGCTGTCCACTTATTTCATCATTTTCTTTGGAATTATTGATCTGCAGGTTCCGCTCGAAATACCAAAAAAATGTTATAATTTTACATTTGGACAAAAAGCCATTTTCTGTACACTTGGCGCTAGGTGCTTTACACAAATTTGGGTAGAAAGATGAAGTTGAATATCGAGTCATTATTGACTGCCTTTGTTTACGATGAAACCGGAATGAATAGTGGTTTTCGATTTTGTGTGAAATCAGGATAAACTAATGTTCTTATAATGTCGCCTATAATGCAGGTGGAAACAAAGGTTGAGGGAGACACAAACGTTTTAATTGCGATGCTCATCGATGACAATGGTCTGTTCAGTTGTATTTGTACAACGCAACGCAACGGGCCGCACGCGCGATCACGATCGTTTGATTGCGGAAAAGGACATAGCGGCGATGTGAGTGGAAGTTTTGAGTGGGCGTCGGTCCTGCAGACAATGAGGCATTCAGCGCGGCATTGTGTAGGGGTGACAACTGCATTACTCTAGACAAACCCGAAATCACCGCCGCTATCGGCGCCCCAGATCCGATTATGCGAATAATAAAAACCGCGCTGCGCGATAATGCTGCCGGTGCACCCGAACTACTGTCGGCTTTTCACATTTCATTTATACGATTTATATTCTACTGTTGCTGCACGCGACCATGCACCTATTTGCACCCCCGCCCTACTTTCAATCTGCACGTGTGACAAATCCCATTATTATCACTAAAAACAAAGCAAACAATAAAATAACTAATTCAAAATTGCTGCTTTATAGTCACTGTTTGTAGCTATTTGTGGCTCGCTTTACGTAAGTTTCAATTTCGATCTACACTCGCACAACAAACTGATTTTACTAATTTATTGATCGTGCAATAGCTATTTGTGATACAAGTGCGCAAAATAGACGATTACTGACAAAGGAGAAACTTGCAGCATGAGTCGGAGGAGGCTAATGCTGTCATGAAAGAAATTACAGTGTGCAAAGTTACTTATGCCTAAAGTGCGCATGCGCGTCAATTGCGCCGATTCCCAAAATAGGTATGCTTCAAAGTGCGCATGTCGCAATATTATTCTCGCACAGCCTGCTGTTTTGAAGCCCTTTGCATATCATTTAAAGCCATAGAAGTCCTTACTGCCATCGGAAATTATAGGTACGACTAGCCCAAGTAGTATTAAAAATCACTGCTGACTTTAAAACGTGATTACTTGTTCAAAAAAGGAGCGAGAAACTTAAAAAAAAAAACTATTGGATACCTTATGAAATTATGCAATTCCTTATGAAATGAAAAATAGAGATATTTTTTATCTTTGAAGCAGAATATACCGCGTGAGAAGATTTAAAAAAAAATCTGCATGAGTTTCCGAGATATGACTAAAAATGTTCAAGTCTCAAATTTCCAGTTTCAGTCAGTGCGGGCTGTCGGCCGCGAGAGCAGTGATCGCCGAGATTTCTCAAATTTCGTACCTTAACTTCAACTTGTACTGTGACTTGGGAAACTTGCGGAAAAAACTGAAATTATAAGGATGTAATCTTTGAAATATTATCTTTAATTTAAGACAATAAAACTTTGAAAATGTTCACGTGTTCCCAAGGTATGACCAAAAATGTCCAAGTGTGTCTGCGTCGACTTCTCGTTACTTTTTTAAACGAGTAATCATGTTTCAAATTTAGCAGTGATTTTTAGTATCGTTCGCGCTAGGTGTGTAGATTATTTTCAATGATAGTGTAAATGTTAAATAATCGAAAACAAAATACTAATGATAAATGAAGAAGTTTTATTCTAGATAAACAAAAACGTATAAAATTACAGAATCCATGAAAAAAAACCCGAAATAAATTCTATGACTGAAAATTTATCACAAAATTTTTTATATTGTTTTCGACATTTTTTTTTGACGCTGTAACGAATTATTTTAATAGTCATATTTGTACTTTTTCAATACAGTGTCGAATAAAAAATGTACAATTCAAGCGTATTCATATATGATTTAGATTTAAAAAATTTCAATCTCTTTTAAATTGAGCGAATTCGAACACTTTGAAACTGTTGATTTAATTATAAATATTTTTAGATGAGTTAAAAAACGAAAGAAGGAAGTTTTATGATATTAGGAGCCGTTCAAAAACTACATCATGCTATCATCATCACGCAATCATTTTCAATTTTTAAATTCAAAAACCGAATAAAAGACTTCTTTTGTATTACAAAGAACAACTTTTTTTGTCCAACTCTAATGATTCGATTAGTTGGCGAATTGTTGGAACAAGGATTAGTTAAAAACCCTACGTGAAACCTAAATATAAAAACTGCGCTCAGTTCAAAGTAAAAACTTTTCAAAATTTAATTTAAAAAAAATGATTAAAAGTTAGGTCAAAATCTTAAAGATATTTATTGACGAATTTTGTCATTTAATTATCGACAAATACATTTTCTGTAATTTTGTACATACCTATATTTCGTAATGCGCTATTATGCGAAAATTTTTAAACTATGCGATGAAAATAAAATTATGCGTTTCGATGCGACGTTAAATTGAGTATATTTGACATCAAACTTCATATAACATGAAATTTCTGAGTTATACTTAATTTTGAGAGATCATAGTTTATAAAAAGAATGTGAGTAGAGTGAATGACGCCTGAAACAATGACCTTGGATACTAATGGGCCCAAGTGGAGAACCACACATAACAATTTTGTGAGGCTTTCCACGTGGGGTGATCGCTAGAGAGATTGATCAGCAACCTGGGTCGGAGCAGTGTTGCGGAATGAACGTGTTGTTTAAATAAATAACGCGAGCACTCTAGATCAATCTAAAATCAATACCTTACACCTATATACCTATCTACCCTATACCTATATACCCATCCACATACTACTATTTTCCAACCGAGCAATTCACGCCTACCCCGAAAGGGAAACGGCTTAATGGTATAATAATAATAATGAAATTTTATGCGCTTCGCACATACTATAGGTCTTTAAAGAAACTTCCTTTCATAATTTTTTTAATGAAAAAATTCGATTAAAAAAAACTTGATTACTACCGGATTACTACAAAACTGATTATTCGTGACTGGATTGGATTATTATTATTTTATTGTGAGCATAATTTATAAAACATAATTTATTGTTTTATTACTGTGTTACAAATTATTATGGGTATAATGGAAAGTGAGGGGAGGGGAAGAAGAGGAAGTCCTTAGCCGACTTTACCCCGTACCCTAGGGCCTAGACGACTTTAATTCGTACCCTAGCTGACTTTACCGCGTACCCTAGGGCCTAGATAACTTTAACTCGTACCCTAGGTGATTTTACCCCGTACTCTCTAAATCTGAATCAGCGATAAGTATACCGCTAATTCAGATTTAGAGAGTACACTATAGATGACTTTACCCTGTACCCTATCTGATTTTACCCGGTATCTTAGTCGACTTAACCTTGTACCTTAATTGACTTTACCCCTACCCTAGACAATTTTAATCCGTACCGGGGAAGTGATGGGAGGGGGTAAAAATGCGTGGTGGGAGGGAAAGTAGGGGAAGTAGTGAGAGGAATTGAGAGGAGAGAAAGTAGGAGAAGTGAAGTAGGGGAAACGAAGCTTAGTGAAGTAGGAGAAGTGAGCGAAAGTAGATGAATTGAGGGATGGGGAAGAAGGGAAAGTGAGGGTAAGTGACACTTTCTATCCTCCGGGATCCCCCTTCCAATAACTTGTCTTCACACGTCAGTAACTAAATTTTTCCTAATTTCTTTTGTTATTTTCTAACAACTAGAGAAGAAAATCAGACTAAAAGAAAAGTTTCCAGTATAGGAATATAAATATCCAAACTTTCTTTATTTTTTATATTTTGTATAGGATATGATCGGATATGATAGGATAGGATATGATAGATCTTACTGATTGGTTTAATAGGTTACGAAACTCTTTTAATTAATTTTGACAAATTGTTTTATGAACGCGTGAGTAAAGTAGTGGGACAATTTTTTCACATTAATTCACAATCAGCATCTGGAAACGTTCAGGATTCTTTTCCTTTAGACTGGACAAAGGGAATCGATCGCTTGATTTTTCACATTTATTCTTCACACCTATCAAAGTATATCGTGTTTCGAATCCCCTTGTCCGTTTTTGGTCATTCCTTTAAAACTTGTAAGATACTAGCAGGCAACATTTCACGGGCGAATCGTCGTACTACATTCTGATAGGATCGTCGCATTTCCCGTGGACGCTCATATATAAGGCAAACTTATGCCAAACGTAAATTCCCTCGCTTTGCTGTGCTATCTTATCAAGAAGTCAGTTTGCAAGGTGCCGCTAGACCATACTGGACATTATGTGAAATTGAAAAACCCAAAGTCCGTACCCCTCGATCAGTCGCATATCCACGACTTCCGGTCAAAAGACGAACCTCAACATCTTAGGGTCCTACGAGCGATGCGATACCTTATCTACGGATATCTCTGATAAGCATAACTACAATACACACACAAATGTCTTTCCATATCTCGCTAGAAAATAAAAAAATTGTCTTTGTATTTCTTTCGTTTCTCGAAAATTGCACAAAATTTTTAAAATTGTTCACAAAATTGTAGAACAGTTGAAGGATGTCGCGGCAGAAGGATGTAATTCCATCGGGACAAATTTTTCAGGAGAGAGAAAAAACCTTTTCAATAATAGTTTTCTTTAAAAAATATAAAAATGAGAAAGCAGATTCGAGATTGGATGGAGTTCTAGAGATTTCAATAAACAAAATTTTGAAAAAGGTAATATTTTCGAGAGACAGATCGTCAAAAAAATCGTTTTTAAAATAAATGGATTTTACAATGCTACATACAGTGTTATTTTTATATCAAATATGTAGTTTTTTGTATTTTGTAACTATTTAGTACAATTTCACCCGCAAGACCTTCTTCTTCTCCAAGCCTAATCCATTTCCACGGTTTAATTTGCCGGTTTTATGTTTTAAAAACCCACTTTCGGTTCGAATTTGGATATATCCTTTAACACAATCTCTGGTAGAATTCTAGAGAATTTTGAAGCCAATAAAACGTGTTTTCAAAAAATGGCACTTACGTGGTTATTTCAGTACATTTGCACTTGTATGTTAATATTATTAACTGAATTCAATTCTTCCGAACCCTTAAGCCAAAATCATTCCTTCAAAAATTGTTCTGCACTTATGTTATGGAGGGTCAATATAAACCCCACTGATTATTTTTGACGAACATTTGAAAAAATATCCTCGCCTAAAGCAGTTATTTACACTTTTTTTTTAAACAAAAAAATATTATCTTGACAAATTTGTTATGAAATAGAAAAAAACGTGCGAATAGGATACTTTGCGTCTACTTCATCAGGACTTACGGCTATAAAATTCGAATTGGGACCGTTGGTCGTAATGCCCGCTCACGGGGAACTCGAGATTGGAAACAAAATGTCGTAAAATATCGAATTCTCCTCCTGCTTTTGAAGGGAAGTCCCTTGGAGTCGATAGATACGCAACGGGACGATATAAGGTAAAGGAAACAGTTTAGAAAAGGCGCCTGGAACGAGTCGCATCCGTGGTAAATATAAATAAAAATGGAAAGCCGGCCATAATGGCCCGCGGAAAGTATGACGCATATACCGTGGCTGTTTCAAATTGATATTTCCAAAGTCGTTTCTCTGTACGTCATCAATGCCTCTATAGGACGATGTTCCAAAGCTACGCGGGAAAAGTGATTTTATTCCGTTTCCCGATTCACATTATGTAGCTTATCAGGATACTTATTACATATGTGGAATATACAACCCCCTGCACTACATTTTTTCAGAGGGGGGAAAAGCGTGAATTATTTACACTCATCTTTACCAATTTCGTTTTCTGATTCAGTTGGTTTACAGGAATTTGTAGAATATATCCTGAGTTTTGTAATCTTATTTGAAATCATTTTTCCATTTCAGTGGAAGATGGTAAACATTATTTCTTATTACTTGCTAGAAGTGGCTGTCGGCAAAAGTTCAGTTTTTAAGTTACTTGACTTTTTCTCGACTTCTTCCTGACCTACTTTGTATCTCCCTGTCCACTCGATTCGGTCAAATTATAGAGATTATATACGCACGTATGTACAATTTCTTACGATAAAGATCTTAAATTATTTTTTAATAATTAAATGTTTATAGTCGCATCAATTGACATGGTCATTAGTGACTGTACTATAGGGTTAATTATAAACTTTAGGGTATCTGTAGGGTAATATAACAAGGAACATAAGACAATGATGATACCATCTGAGCCACGATAAGACCCTATCTTAAATTATTGTTACCCCGAGTCGAAATTTAGGCCCTACTTTGAAGCTATAACTCCTACCTTAGTAGGTGCTAAAGCAGCAAAGTAGGTTCAAAATAAGCAGCGATTTCAATTCA
>CAKNWT010316733.1:0-10186 GCA_932066315.1 Andricus coriarius
TGGAGGTGCTAGCTTGATGGGCCTCAAAATATGCTGCGAATGGTTAAAAACTGAATGAGAATCCTTCGTGAATAGAAATAGTTGGAGCAAGAGAAATACAAGTTTGGCTCCGCGGTAAAGACGAACGCAATAAAGTTGGAGGAAAAGAGCGACTCCATTGTCGCTCTTTTCCTCCAACTACAATCTGTTCGTCTTTACAGCGGAACGAAACTTGTCTTTTTCTTGCTCCAACTGATTTTCGATCGTACTTTTTCTGGACATTGATAATTACTCTACTCTTGCTTTAGGTGCCTCAAATATGCGCAAACTATTTTACGGAGTTAGATATACAGTTAAGTCCGTAGAAACACTTCGTTTGCTGAACATTCATCAGGTTCGTAGACAGTTTTCTATGTTTCTAATTATTTGATGTTATTTTAAAAAGAATATAAGGAGTTCTTTCGAAAGAAATCGCAATATTGAGCTTCAAACATCTACTTTATGAGCTAGAAGAACAAGATGATGAAATATAATTGACGGATTAAACGAAATTACCTGTAACTAAAGTTCAATCGGGATTATATAAGTCGTCTCGATCGAATAGAGTTAGAAATTATAAATTTCCAACCAAACATGGAAAAGATACATTTTCAGATAAAAAACCTAATTTTCAACAAAAAAATGACTATTTATGAAAGATGTTAAATTTGTAACCAAAAACATGAATATTCTTTAAAATATTTCAATTTTCAGTAAAATAATGAATCTTCAACAAAGAAATAAATTTAAAAACAAGAAGAAGCTCAACTTTAAGGATATGCTGTATGACTAGACAAGCTTCTAAAAAATACTAAACTACTCATCACGAATTTCGTAAGGACGAGACTCTTCGCAACTTTAAGCCAAGTAGTTGATATTTTAACCAAAAAATAAATTTAAAAAACATTTTAATTTTAATTAACAAAAATAGGTCAAATCAACCAGACTGGACGAATTTTAAACAAAACAGTTCAATCTTATACCAAAACCGATAATTTTCAAGCAAACAGTTGTATTTTGTAAACGAAAAGGATGAATTTTCATCCCAGAAGAAGTCTTTTGGATCTCGCGCTTCGTATTCGATAGTTCAACCTCGCGGTTCGCGCTCGGACATATTTAAACTTCACGTCTAATATTTGGAATTTTCTACGTAATTAGGTATTTAAAGATTAAGTTGCTCAAAACTCTGTATGCTTTGAGGTACATATTCTCATCGTGACACTTGCGCCACGCGCTCGATTTTTGACAGGAATTGGTTTATGTATATTTATTTTCTGAATTATCTTGCAATAAAAATCTACAATTCTTTCTTCAGACGTTCTTCCCTATCTCGTGTTGTTATGCTAAAAGGAGAATTTTGGTTTTCATATGATTTTTGATGGATGAAACAAAAGATCCTGCAAGTCTTCTTTTAGATTTCTTACGTAACCTATTGAAAAATGGTTGAAAGAAATTTTGTAGGAATATTTAAAAGCCATAATTGCTCTTCAAAACTTTTTCTGGTATTTTGCGTCGTTTTGTTCAAAATTTTAATGCTGGATTTTCCCATAGTATTTTCAATAAATAAAACCAAAGTGCAAATTACTACGAAAAAATGGTTCAAACGATTTTTTTTAAAACAAAAATTGTAGATATTTTGAAGAGCTTCAATTCTTCTCTTAAATTTTGTTGACGTATCTGTCGTTGTTTGGCGTAAAACGGAACATTCGATTACTGAATAGCATTTTCGGTGGACAAAACCATAATTGTTGGTCAAGAAATGCTGGTTAACAAACTCGTTCTTTTTTTTTGAACCTAAAAAAAGTGCGCCAAAGCTCGATTTGATCCGTTCGTTTTATCAAGAGTTCTCGTGCTTACCGAGAGACGGACGGACAGACATCGCCAAAACTTGATGTTGGGCTTCAGGGTTCTCAAAAAGTGGGGATCCGTTGAAAAATTGTGGTGTCAAATCTCGGACAATTCTACTACTTTCTCAATCATAAATGATGAGAATGTAATAATTATTAATGAGTTTGTAGTTCTGTATTGGCTGAACAACTTTTGTCTTTACATTTTCAACTTTTAACCAAATAGTTGAATAATAGTATAGTATTTTCGTTGGGTTCTATAAATTTGATGTACATTTAAGCTAAAAAAAAAACAGAAAAAGGGCTGAAAGAGAAAGTTTGTTGATAAAAGTTGAAAAAGAAGAATTTTTGAAAAAACGGGGAAAAAGGGGAACGGGGGAATGATTGTGAAGTCTGAAATATGAAAGTGATTTTGAAACTCATCAGGTTATTATTGAATTGGGAATAGGTCACACTGAGCAAGTAATAAATTTGCAGGTGCCCAACTGTGCACGTCGATGGCCAGGTGGACAATTGTGCACGTCAATGGTCAGACGGACAACTTCATTGAGATAAGTTAGGTAAAATGGACGCACTAGCGGTGAGAGAGTCGCTGTACTTCGGTTTGGTATCTGCTCCAGATTCGGGGCACTCGTTACCCCAAACTTACAGAGAATAGTCGCTCCGAAATATGTGTGGCATGTTTTCCTAAGCTGCGCAAGCGCGGAACTGTGCCACCTGTACAGAATGGCTCGACTATACTGTTGGTTGAACGGGTCGACCAGTTCAAGGTGATGGTTCTCTCGAATTAGTGAAGCCGTTCTACCAAACAGAAGTGGCGCTGTTCACTGTGTGATTAGCGCGACAATTGTTTGTGTTGCGTGACCGGAACAACCCTACATCTCTCCGTGTGTGTATGTCCAAATTTAGACGTGCACAGTTTTCTAAGTACCATCTGTGTATGTGCACGGTTGTCCAAGTTCTATCTATACAAAATCCCATCTAAACAACTGAAACTGTGAATGACGAAATGTAAACGTGCACAGATGGACTCCTGTGAACTTGGACGTACCCAGATGTCACTTGCTCGACTGTTTCCGTGAGCAAATGATACTTGTCCGACTGTGCACGTGCGCAAATTTCAAATGATCAACTGTGCACGTTTATGTCCGTACGTAAGGGTTTATATTGTTGCTTGCCCAGGTAAAATATTAACCCTACAATACTATGGCATCGATGGATAAGTGATTCCCGGGCATCACTTCCCCAGTCGAATATTAGGACTATGTCATTGCAGCATCGACGGGCAAGTCTTCCCCAGGTATCACTTCCCTATGCATTAACCCTTTGGCACTGGCGGGCAGCATTCCATGCCGCTTTCCGGTCAAAAATTATGATTATTCTCTATTGAGCCAAAGTACCGCTAAAACGTGCTTCGGTATCTTTCAAGCAACTATCATAATATGTCCCCATACTCCTTTCTGCTTCCATTATGCTCTTTACGGCCGGCAATGATCTCGTGGAGAGAGAAGGACCGTGCTCTCAGCACTTCGCACCGCCCGCCGTTGGGAAACCAACCTATCTACTTAGCGACAACAAAATGTTTCCGCAATTCTTATAGAGGCTATTTTTAATGCTAAGTTAGGTGGTATCCTAATTTGTGTGCAAAACGACAAATAAACATTCCTATTATGAAACAAGTTGTCGACCCCGTGTGGGCGGCACTCCATACAGCCCGCCGGCGATCTACTTTGCCCAGTACGCGCCAGAGCCAAAGGGTTAATTCCGAAGCGAAATATTGACACCACGACACTGTGGCATCGAAAGACAAGTCTTCGCCGGGCACGCTTTGCCCGTGCATCCCTTTCCAGTTAAATATTAGAACCATGATAATGTTCCATAGACGGGCCAGTCTACCCTAAGCAAGACTTTCCCTGGCATCACTTGCCAAGTGAAATATTAACTTCATGACACTGTGGCATCGACGGATAACTCTTCCCCAGATATCACTTCCCAAGTAAAATATTAAGACCTCGTTAATGTGGCATCAACAAGCAAGTCATCCGGGCAAACATTTCCTGAGCATCACTATCCTAGTGGAATATTGGGCCAATGGCAGAGTCATACAGATGCGCATGTCTTCGCCTGGCAGGCCTTCTCCAGTGAAATATTAAGACTGAGACACAGGGGCATTGATAGGCTTTTCTCGGGTAAACCTTTCCCGGGTATCTCTTACCCAGTAAAATATTAGGCCAATATCACATTTCGACAAACGATAAAGAAGTACCCACGCATAATTTCCTAAGGGCAGTATTAAGTTCATGAGGCTGTGGCATCGACGGGCAAGCCTTTTCCGGGCATGACTTCACTAGTGAAATATTGACACCACGACACTGTGGCATCGATGGAAAAGGGGTGTTTCCTCCCACTTCCCGTGGTGGGCGACACCGCTGTGATAGGTCACAATACAAATTTCAATTCCCTACTACTTTTTGCTAATTTTTTGTGGACTGCACATTTTTGCCGAATGAGAGATGCCGCAATGTGACATGCCGGGAATGTGGCAAGCCACAAATGACACTTGCCGCAATGTGACTTCGCGGGGTTGGCCGTGATCCGGACCCGACTGACAAGACTTCCCCGGGCAAGCCTTCTTCAGGCCTTGTCTGGGCCTCACTTCCCCAGTGAAATAATGTCACCACGACACTGTGGAATCAATAGGTAAGCCTTTCCCGACCATCACTTTCCCAGTGAAACAATAATATTCTAAAATTGTTACGTCGACGTGCAAGCCTTTCCCCTGCATCTCTTTCCCAGTGAAATATTAATTCCATGAGATTATCGCATTGACGGGAAAAATTTTCTTGGGCAAGCCTTCCCGTGATGCCCGGGGAAGGGTTGCCTGTCGGTACTAATATATCTCAGTCTCAATATTTCACTGGGGGAAATATGCCCGGGAAGATTTGCCCCTCAATGCCACAGTCTCATGGTATTATTATTTCACTGGTGAAGAGATTTCCGAGGAGAGCTTGTTCGCTGATGCCACGGTCTCATGGTCCTAATACTCACCTGGTGATGTGATTTCCGAGATATACTTGTTCGTCGATGTCACAGTTTTATAGTATTATTATTTCACTGGGGAAGAGATTCCCGATGAAGGCTTGCCTGTCTGTGCCACTGTGGTGTGGTCTAAGGGCCAGTTCCACCAACCTCGGTTAAATCATTGATTAACTGACGGCCAGTCAAAATGAACGCTATACGCCATATTTAGTCGTCGATTATCGGTTTAACCGAGGATCAACTTTTTAACCGAGGTTGGTGAAACCGGCCCTAAATATTTTACTGGGTTAGTTATGACCGGGGTAGGCTTCACTGTGGATGTCATAATCTCATGGACCTAGTATTTGACGGCAAGTGATTCCCAGGGGAGACCTGCCGATCGGAGACTTTGAGAGCAATGAGTGAAAGAGATGCCTTCATGAGCCTTACAAATGGCGGAAGAGATGCCCGTGGAAATCATGCAAACGGGAAAAGCAATGCCCGGAAAGGACGCTATCTTTGGGAAAGTGATGCCGGGAAAGACATTTATATAGCCGGAAAGACTGTCCCTATATCGGCTTGCCTCGACCTAATGACGGTTTACATATTTGTCTTGTTCATTGGTGAGTGGAATCTCAAGGTTTATTTATTTGGGGGATACCAGTTTTTAAATTTTCTTGCAATTTTCAGAATATGGTACAGCTATATATGGCTTACCTGTCGAATCGGAACTCGTCGCATCGAAATCCTCGGAAGGCTGTAGTCCCCACTCTTAAACCTCTCCACTAGCCATGATAGGTAGGCGCATGCGCGCAGAGTCGCTGCAGACGCCACACGATAAAAGTCAGTGCTGTAGATACGAAAATTTGACGGCCTGTAGCGGTTGGTCAAAGATTAGAGCCCTGAACATTTTGAGATACGTCACTACAAGGAGGTGTAGCTAAGATTTGTTTCTGCGACATGCTTAGTGTTTGATCGAAAGTGGAGACCCGGTCCGTCCCAATCCGACGAGTTCTACTGTATTAGACATTCATCCACTGACGAACGTTTAATTAAATTAATTAATTTTTGTTTGAAAATGTTACTATCACAAAGCTTCTTCTATGAGGGGAAAAATCACATTTTAATTAATATTTTCATTTATTTACAATAATGTGGAGACATTTTTTAAATAAAAATAGCCTTGAAAATATTTGTAAACTAAATTTTGAAAAGGTATTACGCTCCATCTCACCAGCATTAAATTATTAGATATTTGCGTTCTTTTTTATTTATGAATTCAAAAACGAAGTCATCTAAAATTTTTGAGCATTTCTCAATTGTGCTTCGATACAATTACTCTCCTGAGATCAAGTTAGAAAAAATTTACTAAGAGAAGGAAAAGTGGAAAATGACTGCGACTTATAGTGGTCAAATTTTTGGCAATTACCTTTATAAACAATTGCTAGTTGATGATATTAAGTTTCATAGTAGAAAAATATATTCAAAGTCACATACGAAAAAAAGTATCAATGATATTTTAACAATTAAAAATGATCATTAATGTTCTTCTAACTTTGTCATATTTTTCTACATGTAAAATATGTCAGAAAGTTAATT
Source organism: Andricus coriarius (assembly GCA_932066315.1). NCBI lineage: Eukaryota > Metazoa > Arthropoda > Insecta > Hymenoptera > Cynipidae > Andricus > Andricus coriarius. The sequence goes on from CAKNWT010316733.1 coordinate 6,483, forward strand.
TTAAAATACAGCATGTTTAAAATTGCTAATCATCAACTCATCATTTTTTTTTTAGTATTAAGGTTTTTGCTTCAACTTTGAGTTAAAAAGGACAAGAGTGTTAATTAAAAGAGATAGTGATACTAGCATTAAAAATCTTATTTTCTTAAATTGGGCGAAAAATAAATCAAAGGTATTTATTGAATTTCATAAAGAAACTTTGGTTATTGTCTGTGATCACTGAATAGCTTTGCTGCTTTTCGGAATTATTTCCACAAAGCTTAAGTCCTTTATTTTTTACTCTTGGAGAATTCACAGATCTCATTCTTCTTTTCTTTCTTCTTCTTTTTCATTGTTCGTCTGGAATCTAAGCTTTAATGAATTTAAAAAGGGACCCTGGTTACATAAATCTTCTCCCCATTTCGATACAAGTAGCCAGATATTTTCGGTACGAATAGGGGGTGCCGGAAAAGGGGCTATTTGTACCGAAATTTCTGTACGTATAACTGTAGTATAGCTGGATTTTTCGGTAGGCGTAGACACTTCCTTTTTAAATATTTAAGATTCACATATATTAATTATATTAAGCTGAAGAAGATATAAATCAAGAGTAGCGTTTAATATTTTAGAGATATATTTAAAGTCTGTTCCACAAGTTTTTTCTCTGGTCCGAGGTCTGGTCATTTTAGGATGAGACTCCATAATATTTGTTCAAACTATTCATCATTTGGGCTAAGATTGTTAATTTTATACTTACGAAGATTTTAGTACAGTTAAAAATCGGTTAACCCACGTTCGTTCCAAGTAAGAGTTAATTGTGATTACAATTTTTTCGTAATCTTTTCTATAATATGTACGGTAACGTTTTTATATAAATTTTTCTTACTACAAAAGGAGAGAATGTTTTGAAATTTTAAATTCGAAATCAAATAAATCGTGAGAATAGTAATTTTTCGCATATTTTTAAATAGTTCTATCTGTTCTGCATATTTACAATTTCATGGGAGACACCACTGGAAGCTTTACTATGTTAGCTAAAGGGAGAGGAGATGGCTGGAATATGATATACCAACTCCTTTTCGATGGATTGCCGGGACTTTGTGAACCGAAGTTCGATCAACAATAGGTCATTCGAAAGGTTATTTAATAACCTTTCGGATAGTTCGATTGATTTTTTCATATTATCAACGAGTCTTTTAAATAAAGATTTTCCAAAAAACGAGTTTTTCGAAAATCGGTAAATGGTGGATCTAATTCGATATACCTATAAAAACATCGAAATACATGAAAAATAAGCAAGTTTCCGATATAAAAATGAAAAATGATAATCGAATCTGGTATTTCACATTCTGAAATCTGCAAAAAAGACAAATTGGACAGTAAGCGTTAGTATACACACTACACTCGTCATTGTTAGTATATATCACATGAATCCATACTAAACAAGCATAGACATGCACGCACATACGTGCATGAATACATGAAACCATTTTTTTTTAATTCAGGATGCTGAATAAGGTCTAACTTTTTTATTTTAATGAATGTAAATGGTTCCCAATTTTTTAAGGTTTGATAATTTACCCTTTCATTTGATAATTTAACTGTCGATTATTAATCGATATCAATGTTTTGGGTCAATTGGAAATTTTAAACGTCAATTGTGTTTCATGCACATACTTTGACGTGTTTCAAATACTGAAATCTTAAATAAGTGAGACATTTGGTGTAATTTTTATTAAAAAGCTAATAACACTTTTATATTCAAAATACTATACAATGAAAAAACCATCACGACTTTTGAATTTGAAGGCACCGAAGAATTATCATCGAAAAAAATGGAAAAATCCGAGTTGACTAAACAATTGTCAATTGTTGAAAAAATTAGCCAATCACTTTTGATTAGAAATTATGGAACTTTTTTCCGAAAAAGTAAATAACTGTAACATTGATATGCTAACCTTAAAATTAAAGAATCAGGAGTAATTTTAGATTATTCTCTGGATTTCCCGGAAACTTTGTATTTCTGAAGCATCTGACTTTAGATTCAATTTGACTATATAAATAGTGTCTGTTGCAATTTGAATGTGCAAGGAGCGAGGAATAAATTAAAATGAATGCTACCCTTCCTTAAGTCCAATCTTCAAATCTTGAGACAAAGAAATCCTTGTCAATTTAATTTAAATCGATCATGTTATCACGAGTTGTGGGCACTTCTTGATAGACGCGGTTCTTTAGATAACCCCACAAATAGAAATCCGGCGCCGTAAGATCTGGCGATCTGGCAGGCCAATTTACTGGACCTCCTCTACCGATCCATCGTCCATTGAATTCGCGATTGAGTACTTCCCTCGCGATTGCCGCATAATGTGCTGGACAACCGTCATGTTGAAACCACATGTTGTGTCGCACTTCCAAGCTTAGGTCTTCCAGCAATATTGGAAGTTGATTTTCTAAAAAGTTACGATATTTTTCACCGTTCAAATTTCCATCAATAAAATACGGACCGATAAGTTGATCTCCAATTATTCCACACCAAACGTTCACGGACCATGGACGCTGATGCTCAACTTCACGCAACCAATGTGGATTTTCTACACTCCAATAATGCATGTTGTGCCGATTAACGTTACCATGGTTTGTGAATGACGACTCGTCTGTGAAGAGTACTAGATAAAAGAAATTCGGGTTTCCTTGTATCTGCTGAACCGCCCATTGACAAAATGTCACTCGGTTCTCAAAATCATTGCCATGAAGTTCTTGATGCAGTGAAATATGATACGGATGATAATTATTACGTTTTAATACCTTCCAAACACTGGATAGAGACATTCCGGAATCGCGGCTTAGTTGTCGAGTACTAACATGAGGGTCATGAGTGACTGCAGCTAAAATTGCAATTTCATTATCAACTCCAGTGACTGTTACTTGACGCTTCCTTTTTTTCGGTTGTACACTTCCGTCAGTGATCAAGTTTCGGACAACCCGGTAAAAAGAAGCGCGTGAAGGAACACTTTCTGGAAAGCGTTGAGCATAAAGCGTGAGAGCATCATTGATATTCCTGCCACTTTCTCCATAAATGAGAATCATTTCAATCTTCTGTTGCTGAGATAGAATTTCCATTGTAAAAGTAATGAAGTAAGGTAATGAGGAAATACAACGACACCCAAAACAACTCAAACGAACGTGACCAACAACAATAACCCAAACGAAAGCAACCAACACACCCAAATCAAATGAACACAATCAACCTTCCTAATGAATAAACGTTAAGCACGGACAGACGCGGTTATCGCTCGGCCGGAATGACGTCGAGGATTGTAGACAGTGGAGACTCGATGATATGTAATGTCTACATCCAAAATCGACTGTCGTCAACCAACTGCATTCAGGAATGGTTTTCGACAGTTTTATCACATTTACTGTCCCGTTGCCAAAAGTTCAAGCACCCCGATGAATGGTGAGAGGCAAGGGGACTCACCGAAATTAAGCACCCCGAAGGGAATAGACAACTACTACGTCCGCGTCGTTATTCCTGGGTAGAGCTAAAAGTAGTGTCAACAATTTCATTTTTCGCAATTGCAGCGCCATCTATCGCGAATCGAAACAAATTTTCCGAATAAAACTTACGTATTTCGTAAAGGAGAATCTGAATCTGTGATAAAAAATTGGGGTTGCCATTTGAAATTACAAAGTTACCCCCACCCCTGCCTCCTGTGGGGGTGGGG
>CAKNWT010316737.1:0-17302 GCA_932066315.1 Andricus coriarius
CGAAACAGAAATGACGCGTCGAGTGTTTAAGAAAGCAGTCGACGCGAAGCAAAGCATACTTACATGGCGCAGAGGGAACTGTGATCAATACTCAAGAGCATGATGGTCAAAAGGGCGGTTCCTTCATTGCTTTTTTTTATTAGTATTGCACGATTTTTGGGGAATTTCGCACACACAAAAATTTCCGGATATTCCCGAAATTTAAAATTAATACAGAATAACGAATGTAGTATTTCCTATAAAAATTTTGGGAAGTTTCCCTAATAAGCTTTGGGAAAAATTCCACAAAATGTGTGGAAATTAGCGTAAACACAATTTTGGGAAAATTCCCCAAGAAATTTTGTATAGTGCATTATTTAGATTAAAAATGCCCCATAATTTTTAATATAACTCAATCGGGACCTGATAGGTTAACGACTTGGCACTGACCCGGCAACCCGATCGGGCTAACAAGTTCGGCCCAGACTGGTCCGTGCGTTTCATCAATGGTCTGATCCGACCAGGCTTCCCGATCTGGACCCCATTTGGCCGGATCGGGCCCAGATTGGGGCCACGGAAAAATTTCTGCGAGGGAGTATGCGTATTTTCAGTTCATATCATAAAAAATAACGTTGAAAATAAACAAATCAAATTTATGGAGAAACAACACAAGTTACAATAAAATGTATGTATAATAACAACAATTTTGTATAGGATGCACACTTTTTTATAAATATAAAAACAAGACAATGAAATTACGTATGTTTCAATACCAATGCACATTATGAATTGTGATAATATAAATGTATTGAAATGATAGATTTTTCAGGGTAGCTGAGAATAAAACTTAGTGAAAAATAAGGAACAAATATTGAAGTAATCATGAAAAATAAAATCTATACATTATTTTACAAAATCTTAATAAGCAGTACCAGCTTGAGATACAGATATAAATATAATATACATTTAATATAGTAATGTTGAACATAATGTAGAAAAGTTCAAATTTTGCACTAAATCGAGTGCGAAGGACGAGATACGTGATGAGAATGTGTTCGTTGAAGCCAAAGGAGTTTTAACAAAAGAGAATTCACAATCACCAAATTACTGTTGTCGATGATTGGAGCTTTAATTTCAAAAGGCCTGGGCGCAAATGTAGGGGAAATAAAAAGACCGAGCACGTAGGGCGAGGTAAATACGTAATCGAACGCGAAGCGTGAGAACCAACAGTCACGCGCCCTGGGCGCGCTGAAATTTGCCAGGGAAGCAAGCCGCGCGCGATGAGAATGTGCCCGCCCAGCGGGCAAAATTATAAAAAAAAATTTTATTTTATTTCTTGAAATAAATTTATTTAAATTCAATTTCAAGCGAATCCTAGCCATATCAAAGATTTAAAGGGATTTAAGGTAGTTTGAGAAATTTCACAAGATTAAAGGATTTCAAAGACTTATTCAAATTCAAATGTTTTCTTTCAGAAAAGTTTAATCAATAAGTTAAATTTAATTTTAATTCCATATAATTTTCTATGGATTTTAAGCGATTTCGTCAGAACTCATCAATATTTTACGACATTTTAAAGATATCCAAGCATATCAGGTTTTCAGGGATCGATGAGGGCGTTGTAAGCAACTTCTGCAACTGCGCGTGTACCGTGAAGCGCAGGTCGATATGAAATAAATAAATACTATAAATAATAATATAGATAAATATTTAAAACGAATTTTCACTTTCGAAAAATTAATTGAATTGAATCTAAGAAATAGCTAATTTCATTAAATAATGTATTATTGATGTAATATTACAAATTTATATTTTGTAATTTCAAATAAACCCGCGCTTTTTGGCACATTCGCAGTATGATAATTTGTGGTCCGTTGAAATAGTACAATTTTCCAACTGAAAAGAAATATAACAGAATCCGAAAACAGCTCAAATATTTTGCGGAATAGTGAATATTGTAGCATGACGTCACGGACATCCTAGGATAGGTGTAAATGTAACGAAGATTAGCAAAGTTCTTGACATAGGAGTGCATGCGCCCTTTTGGAGAAAATATTCTAAATGTAAAAGCAATTTATAAAGGTCTGAATAGTAATATTTTTTAAGTGTAGAATGCATTCGCGCATTTCCGTTTGATCCTTTGATCGGTTGGAGACCTTTCAGTTTCACGATATCCAATCAACTATCCCAAATTTAAGGTTAAAGTATCCGATCTGATACACTAACCTTAAATTTGAGATGTTTCATTTTCTTTAATCACACTGAAAGGTCGAAAATCGACAAAAGAATGCAAAATGACTGAGAAAATACATTCTACACTTGACAAATATTACTATTCGTAGATTTGTGACTTACTTTTATGTTTAGAATATTTTCTCCAAAGAGTCGTGTGCTTTTCCATGATGTCATGCTAAAATACGCAATTGAAACCAACGAGGGCTTCCTGCTCTTCGGGCATATTTTTCTCTATGGAAGTGGCATGGTAAGACAATTTTTGTAAAGAAGCAAATAATGTAATATATATATATATATATAAATATTTTTTTATTATTTTTGAATTTTAAATTTATAATATGAAGCATCCCCTTGAATAGCGTTGGATACATTCTTTTATCAAAACAACTTTATGCTACAATCAATTTTTTCTTTTTACTTCTCTTTGATGTCACTCCAATCAAAAATAAACGTGGAACCTTGATGAAATTAGTTAAAAAAATTATGTGGTTATAAAAATAAGTATTAAGTTTTACAAAATATACAATTTCTTCAGGGCCTAAAGTGTTGCGTAATCCGACACACTTTGTATAGTACGAAATCAAAAAGTGTTCAACGGAAAATTAACTTCATTTTCTGAACAAAATTTCCCGTCTTCTGACCTAATACATTAAAAGTATTACAAATATCTTTATTTAAAATCCGATTAAAATTGTATTAATATTCTTAGTCTATAAATTTTCAAAATTCCGATTTATTTATCGCAAGCTTCACAGTTTTTCACTTTTTGCTTGTTTTTCCATTTAAATGAAACAATTTTGTTTAAAAAGTCATCTTTTCTGGTTGAAAATTTAACTATTTTGTTGAAAATTTACGTTTTTGTCTTCAAAATTTAATTTGATTGCAATATGATTTGAAAATTCATCTGATTGGTAGAAAACTCGTATTCTCGTATTCGGTAGATAATTCAACTATTTGACCAAAAGTTAATCTACTTTGTTAAAAATTCATTTTTTAAACTAAAGATTCAATAATTTAGTTAAAAATTTAGTTCTTATGTAGAACATTTAAATATTTTGATGATTTTTCTTCCTTTTTTGTTGAAAGTGAATTTTTCAAACTGATTATTTACGTATTCCATTTTTGGTTGAAAATTTATCTTTTTTATTTGCAAATTCTACTTTTTTTTTAAATTTATTTATTTTGTTGACAATTCGTTCTCTTTTAGAAAATTAATCTTCTTAGTCTAAAATTTAACTGTTTGGTTAAAACTTGATGTATGTTGTTGATTATTCGTCTTTTATGATCCATTCAACCATTTGTTGCTTGAAAATTAATTTTTTGTTGAGAATTCATATTCTCGGGTTGGAAATTAAACTGTTTTGTAGACAATTGGTTCTTTCTGGAAAATTAATTTTCCTAAACGAAAATTTGACTATTCCATTTTTGTTGAAAAATTGATCTTCTTAGTTTAAAAATTCAACTATTCAGTCTAAAGTTGAACTACTTTGGTGAAAATTTATTTCTTAAATTAATGATTAATTAATTTAGTTCGAAATTCATTCCTTCGGTTGATAATGTAACTATATTGTTGCTTTTTTTTCTTTTTAGTCGAAAGAGAATTTTTTAAATTGGTTATTTACATATTCCATTGTTGGTTGAAAATTGACCTTTTTTGTTTGAAAATTCAACTATTTGGTTAAAAATTGATGTATTTTTCCAAAATTCATCTTTATTAGTTAAAAATCAAAACTGTTTGTGAAAAATAATATATTTTGATTGAGGATTTAACTTTTTTTGTTGAAAATTCGTCTTTTTTGGTTGAAAATTTATCTTCTTGTTTGAAAGCTGAACTACTTTTTAAAAATTTATTTGTTTGCTTGAAGATTTATAATTTTTAGCACAAAATTCATCTATTTAGTGGAAAATTGAACTTCTTGGTTGAAAATTCGTTTTCCTGGTTACAAATTTAACTATTTCTTTAAAACTTCATTTTTTGGTTGTAAATTAAATTTTTGTTGAAAATTAATATTTTTTGGTTTAAAAATTAAACTGTTTTGTACACAATACATCTTTTCGGTTAAAAAATTCAACACTTTGTTAGAAAATTGAACTATTTTGTAAAAAATTAGTCTTTTCATGAAAAATTAATTTTCTTAAATCAAAATTTGACTATTCTATTTATTGTCAAAAATTGATCAATTTAGATCAAAAATTTAAGTGTTAAAGTTAAAAATGTATGTAATTTGTTGAAAATTCGTCATTTTGGTAAACATTGATCTTCTTGTTTGAAAATTCCACTATTTGGTTACCAATTTACGTATTTTATTGATAATTCGTCCTCTTTAGCGGAATATTAATCTTTTTGATTGAAATCTCAACTATTTGGTTAAAAATGTTTCTATTTTTTTGGAGAATTCGTCTTTATAGTAGAAAATTAATCTTCTTCGTTGAAAATTCATTATTTTAATCGATAATTCAACTATTTGGTTGAAACTTGAACTATTTCGTAGAAAGCTCTTTTGTTTTGCTTGAAAATTCAACATTTGATTTGTATTTTTTTCTTTATTGACTGAAAAATCTTTCTTGGTTGAAAATTCAAATCTCGTTACAAATTTTGCTTCATGATTTCAAAGTTCATCTCTTTTGGTAAAAATCACATCTTTTTTGGTTAAAAATGCAACTGAGTGTTTGAAAATAAATCAGTTTGGTTGAAGATTCAACTATTTTGATCAAAATTCTTCTTTTTTGGTTCAATTCAATTCTTTTTTATTTAAAGTAGAAATCTTTCTTTAAGAATTTATATTTTTTCGTTGAAAATCGAAAACTTCCAAAATTTAAAGCACACCCTAATAAAAGGGGGGTAAGTGGTTGAAAATTACAGAAAAAACTTTGCGTAATTTATACACGGCCCCTAACAAAAGAGAAGTAAAAAAATGATAATTAGTAATTGGCATAGAAATTTAGGTTGAAAAAAGAGTGTTATTACATTGTTATTTATGCATATAAATAGCAGTAATAAAAATTTGATTTTAGTTAACAATTTTCGAGTGGGTAAGAGTACATCGAGTGCATCATAAATACGCAGACACAAATGCTGATTTGCACAATTCCAGACGTGGATTTTTTTTGCACACATATGTTGGCTTTTGATGAAAAAAAAAATGAAGAATGTCTCAAAAAACTACGAGAAATTGATATGAGTGACATAAAAGCGGATCCAGTTGTGCAATTTGGAGATAAGTAAGTTGAAAAAATATATAACAGGGTTTATACAAAATCCCAATAACCAAATTCTCTGACTTTTATCTGACCAATTTTTCACTTTCCCTGAAAAAATTTTCTGAATTTTAAAAAGCTCTAAATTTTTCTTTTATGTTTAAAAACAGCCTCACACCTAGAATATGATTAATGCCAATTCAAAAGAAAGGTTTGTTAAACATTTTTTTAAATCACTTTTAGCGAAAACAGTCCCACATAATTTTATAAGGAGTTATCGAGAAATTACGCAAGACATACATTAAATATATAATTTTTCAACCAAATTGTTTTGAACTAATGACGGACCGGCGCGGGATAGCGAAGGAATCATGTTCAGCAATGTTAAAGTCCACGAAAATGAACCAGACAATTTCTCACCGGGATCCTGTACTTCTACATACCTTGTATTAATTTAGTTTAGGATACGAGTCCTCGATCCTATCCAGCGAAGCACTCTCTTGGTATCCAAAAAAAGGTTTTGGTTGTTGGTGAAAATTAGCACAGATGTAGCCTCCGGAAGCTACGACCACGATCGTGCACCGAACGATCGATCCCGATGCGACCGGACGTGATACGTCACCCGACTCGTCACTCCCTACAAAACCGGAAGACGATCGAGTCGGGAAATCACTTAACAACTAATTAGGACCTAAAGAGCCACTGACTTTGATTGACCGACTTAAATACCGAAGTTCTCTAGAAGACGCACAATTGATTTCTGATCGTTACAACCACCGAAAATTAGCCACATCAGGGAGCCCGGAAGTCCCCCACCAAGGCACCATCAAGCGACAACATGAGTCACTACTCAAGCCAAAAGGTAGCCCCCAAAACTCATAAACAGAAAAGGAACCTTGAACGAAACGAAGCATTGAGAGGATGCCATGTGATGATCAATGAAGCCCGAAGGTCAATCAAAAGAGAAACAATAACATCAAATAAATTATTAACACAAATAGTTGAGTTTTTAACTGGAAAAGATAAATTTTAAACAAGAAATGGAAGACTTACAACGAAAAAAGAAGGTAGTTTCAACAAAATAATTAACCAAAGTGATGAATATTTGATAAAAAAATTAAGTTTCAACAAAAAGTTTAATATTTGATATTTCTACCCATAAGATTTTTAAATTTCAATAAAAAAAAGTTCAATTAAGTAAAAAAATACGAATTTCCAACGAATTAATTGAGTCCTGAACTAACTCAGACTAATTTTCAAACCATTAATAAAGGAATTTTTAACGGAAACAGAAGAATTTTCAAGCAAAAATGAAATAGTTACAATTTCAGTTAAAAAATTAGTTTTCAACTAAAAAAACAAATTTTCAACCAAAGAAATGAATTTTTAATAAGAATGAATCTTCAACAAAAAATATGAATTTTAAACCAAATACAGTTTAATATTCTACCCAAAAGATGGATTCTCTACCAAAAAGACCAATTTTCAACAAAATACATCAATTTTCAACTAAAAGAGATCAATTTTCAACCAAAAATAGACTAATTAAATTTTCAGTCAGCAAAATAAATTTTCAAAAAAAATAAATTTGTTTTCAAACAAAAAAATGAATTTTTAACCATAAATAGAATAGTTAAAGTTTGAGTTTCGAAACAAATTTTAAACCAAAAATAAACAAGAATTTTCAACCAAAAAAAAAATATATCAACAAAATATTTGAATTTTCAACCAGGAACATTAAATTTGTACCAAACAAGATCAATTTTCCCACAAAATGGAATAGTTGAATTTTTAAATAAAATAATAAATCTTCAACCAAAAAGATGGAATTGTTAACTAAAGGCTTGAATTTTTAAATTAAAAGATTAATTTTATACCAAAGAAGACCAATCTCCGACAAAGTTCATGTCTTTTCATGTAAAAAAGATCAATTTTCAACTGAAAATAGAATAGTTTTTTTCGACTAACTAACTTTTCAATCAATTTGGAATAAAATAGTTAAATATTGAACCAAAAATAATTAATTTCCATTAAAAAAGATAACTTTTCGACAAAAATGGAAAAGATAAATTTTCAGTTAAAAAAATTAATTTTCAATATAAATAAAAATTTCAACCAAAGAAATTAACTTTTTTCTCCAAAAAGAAAATAAATTTTTGGCCAAGAACCTTTCAATTTGAAACGAAAGGCAGTTGAGTTCAACCAAAAAAACTAATTTTCCAGAAAATAGTTAAATCCTCAACCAACATAGATGAATTTTCAAACGAAAATTAGCAAAATAAATAAATTGATAATCAAAAATAAAATAGTCATATTTTCAGTTTAAAAAATACATTTTTAACAAAAAATAGAATATTCAACGAAAGAGGTGAGTTTTTAACCCCCAAAAATATTTTTTTACCATAAAGACGAATTTTTAACAGAATGCATGAATTTTAAACTAAAAAAGATCAATTTTTAACCAAAAATAAAATAGTTAAATTTCCATCAAATAAATTTATTTTCAACAAAAACTAACTACATTTTTAACAAAATAGTCGAATTTTCAACCAACAAGATTTAATTTCCTTAAAAAAAGATAAATTTTCGACAAAAATGGAATAGATAAATTTTCAATTCAAAAAATAAATTAGCAGTTAAAAAAATAAATTTTGAATATAAAAAGGAAAAAAATTGTCAACCAAACAAAATGAATTTTTATCTCAAAAAGGAAAATAAACGTTTGACCAAGAACATTTCAATTTTAAACGAAGGCAGTTGAATTCAACAAAAAAGAGGAATTTTCAAGAAAATAGTTAAGTCCCAGCCAAAACAGATGGATTTTCAACCAAAAGTTGAAAAAATAAATAATTTTTTACCAAAAATATAATAATTAAATTTTCACTTTAAAAAATAAATTTTCAATCAAAAAAAGAATTTTCAACTAAAGAAATTAATTTTTAACCCAAAAAAATATTTTTTCACCAAAACGACGAATTTCCAACAGAAAATATCAATTTTAAACTAAGAAAAATAAACTTTCTACAAAAATAGATTAGTTAAATTTTCATTAAGTTAATTCATTTTCGACCAAAAATAAATACATTTTTAACCAACAAGATTAAATTTCCATTAAAAAAGGTAATTTGTAGACAAAATTGGAATAGATCAATTTTCAGTTGATAAAATTAATTTTCAATTTGAAAAAACAAATTTTTAACAAAAGAAATCAATTTTTATGGAGAAGGAGACATTTTTAATGAATTATATTTTAATTTTTTAGCCAAAAACATTTGAATTCTACCGAAAAGACGAATTTTCAGCAAAAATTAATTTTCAACCAAACAGTTATGATTATCAACCAAAAAATATGTATTTTTTACCAAAATAGATGAATTTTCAACCCTCAATTAGACAAATAAATTAAATTTTAATAAAAAAAGGTAAATTTTCAGTTTAAAAAATAAATTTTTTTATAAAAAAAGCGAATTTTCAGCGAAAGAAATGAATTTTCAAAAATAAACATAATATTTAAATTTACAGTAAAATGTTATTAATTCACCTGACAAAATGAATTTTCTACGAAATAGTTAAATTTTTAATCAAACAGGTGATTGGACATTAGGTTATTTAGAAGAAAAGTGCATAATACAATATATTAAGAAACTTGTTTTTACAAAGTGCCCTATAGAAGTTTTAAAAATCATTTTTAAAAAGTCATCGCAGACATTATACAAATTGGCGGTCCAATTTGAAAAAAGAATTATTTTGCTAATAAATTCCATTCCGCCAAGTTTTATAATGCCTGAAATGGATTATTAAGCACTATTCAAAAATGTTATATACGCTACTTTATAAACGAGCTGTGAATTCGATCTCAAGTATTTACACTTTGTTTGTATTTATATTTATATGGTGCTCATTTGATAAGTACTTTGCTTCCCGTTAGCAAGTGTATTTCCGTTAGAAATGTACAAAAAATATAAAATTACAAAATAATACAAAAACGTTTTTTTTTTGCTAGATCCGCAACTTCTTGCTAGAGCAAAAAAAAAAGTTGTGCGAGGCGGCTCGAAGTATACGCAATTTTGTGCAGGAAAGACAAATGTCAAAAACCTAACTGTTACCGAAAAAAAAGCAAAAAATTTTATTATTTTTGAAAATGTCGAAAAAAAAAAATTGTGATGGGTTGTGCTCGACAAATGCAGTCTTTATCCCCTCTAACAAAGTTACGTAAGATCAACAGTTCTCATATTAAAAACTCAAAACGTAAAACTCAAAAAACATAAAAGATCCAAAAATAGTCAAATTTCGAAAAAATAAAACTTGTGCTGGGTTGTGCTCGAAAAATGCGGTCTTTATTCCCTGTGACAAAATCACATGAGATCAACAGTTCTCATATTAAAAACTCAAAACGTAAAACTCAAAAAACATAAAAGATTTAGAAAGTTTATGTCACGTGATTTTCTCAGAGGGAATAAAGACTGCATTTATCGAGCACAACCCAGCACAAGTTTTTTTTTTCGAAATTTTCAAAAATAATAAAAATTTTTTTTTTTCGTCAACAGTTAGGTTTTTGACATTTTTCTTCCCTGCACAAAATTTAGTATACTTTCAGCCATCTAGCACAACCTTTCTTTTTGCTCTAGCAAGAAGTCGCGGGTCTAACGAAAAAAACTTTTTTCAAAAATTGTGCCCGTAATTTTTGATTTTTCAAAAGCCGTTTACGGCACAAATCAGTACAAGTCTAGCACAATTTAGCACAACTTTAATTTTGTTGAAAAAATAAGTTTGCGAATCTAACTTCCGGGACATTGATTCCCTACATTCAGCAGGAATCATTCAATTCCCCAAATTGTAGGGAATATTTCCAAACTTCAGTATAAATCTACTAGGTGGCGCTGAAAAACGGGCATCCCGGTATGGCACGACTCTGGGCCATAAAATCAGCCCTGCCCGGGCCAGATCATGCCAGCCCGATCGGGGCCAGATGGGTAATAGGGAACATATATCGCGATTTCCGCGAGGGTTATTAGGTTCTTTATTTAATTTCATGCAAAAGACCTTTTTAAAATAAGGATTTATTTCTATAATTAATTGTAAGGGACAAAAGAATCAGGAGTTTCAAAAAATCGCATTTTACAGTTATTTTCTTCAACTTATTCCGTTTTTAATCAGGAAACTTTTTTTAGTCAATTATTTTTTAATTTGGAATAGTTTACTTTAAAGTTTTTTTAATAATAATCTTTTTATTTAAATATAATTAAATAAAAACTCGAAGTCTACCAGTTTAAAACAATTTTTATTTAATTTTTTAGAGACAAATTTTGTTATTTTTGTATTATTTATTTAATTCTGAACAACATGAAAAGCAGGAGCTTATTTCAAAATTTTTAGTTTTACCAACCTTCTCAATTTTTAAGCAAAACGATTATTTTATTAGAAAATATATATTTTTCATTTGAATAATTATATTTTAAGGAATGCGCGCGGCTCGCAAGTTTGAGCGCGCCTGGGGCGCGCGACTGTTGGTTCTCGCGCTTCGCGCTCGATAATATATGTATCTCGCGCTTCGCGCTGGATAATGTATTTACCTCGCGCTACGCGCTCGGTCATTGTATTTCCACACATTTGTGCAGAGACCTTTACAAATTAAAGGTCACAGCATCGACAACTGTAATTTGGTGATTGTGAATTCTCTATTGTTAAAGCTCCTTCGGCTTTAACGAACACATTCTCATCACGTATCTCGTGCTTCGCACTCGATTTAGTCCAAAGTGCGAACCTTTCTACAGTATGTTCAACACTTTGATATCAAATTCCTAGGATTCCTTATTAATATGTTTCAATATAAAGTACAAATTTTATTTATCATGATTTAAATTTTATTCTCAACTACCTTGAACAATGTATCATTTCAATAAATTTATATTATTACAATTCATAATATGCATTGGTATTGAAACATACGTATTTTCATTGTCTTATTTTTATAATTGAAAAAAGTGCTCATCCTATACAAAAAAAAATTTGTTATTAAACCAAACCAAAAATACGCATCCTAGCGTAAACTTTTTCTGAGAAAATGTTTATAAGGAAAGTTTATACAAAATTTGTAGATCATTTTTGGTTGAACAACTTTTGTATAATAATTTTTTTTTTCGTCTTTTGTACGCTTTTTCCCAAGATTTAATATTTTATTTTTAATGCGATTTTTTACCATTAAAACAAAAACTACGCTTCTCTTAAAAAATTATTTATGACAAATTTTTATAGCTCTTTTTTGTGTGAGCAACTTTTGTCTATTATTTTTTTTCATAGCTTGTGTCGTTTGTCCAAAAATTTAATTCTTTCATTTTTTTATTTTATTTTCTAAGATTAAAACAAAAACTACACATTCTATCTGAAAGTGATTGTTAATAAATTTTTAGATCTTTTTTGAATGCATAATTTTTTTCTATTCATCTTTTTACGTATCTTGCGTCGTTTTTCCAACGATTTAATTTTTCTACTTTTAATGCTATTTTTTACGAATAAAACAAGAATTACGCATCCTATCAAAAAGTGATCAATAACAAATTTGTAGATCTTTTTTATATGAACAATTTTTTTTTGTCACCATTTTCCATATCTTGCTTAGTTTGACCACAAAATTGAATTTTTCATTTTTCATTATTTTTTTGTTCCATCAAAGTTAGAATTTTCGATTTTTCATAAAATTCAAAAAGTTGGCATGACAATATTGTAGGGTGTTCAAAAATAAATGATTTTTACCTCTTGACTTTTTTTCATATCGTGCGATTTTTGGCTTAAAATTTTAATTTTCATTTGTTTTTTGGAATTTTGTAAAAGCTATAACTTCGGTAATTTTTTTTCTATCAAAAAAAGTCATAAAAATATTTTCTTCGCCTTTTTGAGAACTAATAATATCCGTCCATAGAATTTTTTAATATTGAAAAAAAGTGTTACCAAAAATGTTCAAAATGTGCTCACATTTTGAATTTGTATCCAAAATGGCTGGCTAACGAACTTGAGCTTCATTTTAGGACACTTGAAGAGTATACCAAAGCCAAATCCAATCTGACAATTCTTTCGAAAGTTATCATGCTAACAAACTAAGAATCTACATACCTACATACCCACATACATGCAGACAGACAGACACATTCGCCAAAACCTGTTTTTTTGGGTTCAGATGATCCCAAAACGTGGACATTGGACAAACACCGGGGGGGGGGGGTCGAATTTTAAACAAATCTAATACCTTCTCTGATTCGTTAAAATTTGAATAATAACAATTTTCCGCTGTCATAAATAATCAAATGTGATGTAAATCAACAAGAAGAACAAATTTTTCTACACAATTTTTTCCTAAAAGTCTAAATATTCTAAAATAATATTCAATATTTTACTATTACATTTTTTGATTTTTTTTTATTATTTTTTTTCACGTGTGTTGCTCCCACACGGGAGTCGTGGTGGGGGGCCGCCAGCTCCCACGATCTGTGAACACTGCGGAAAAGGTGCCTGTGATGGCATCGTTGGCATCGTTAAGCATTTTGCAACTGAACACAATTTAAGGAAGTCACATATGGAAAACATTAAAGACGCCAAAACCTTCGTTACAGAAGTTAAAAAGTACACTAATTTAATTAAATTATTGTCCATTTCTGCCGAAGATATACAACAATTTCGCAGGAAAAAAACTCAGGAATGGCAAAAAACACCAGCTATTATGGGAATTCGGATAAAACAAAATGTAATATTAAAATATTGAATATTATTTTAGAATATTTAGACTTTTACGAGAAAATTGTGTACGAAAATTTGTTCTTCCTGTGATTTACATCCTATTTGATTATTTATGATAGCGGAAAATTTGTATTATTCCTATTTTAGCGAAGAGTTCAATAATAACGCAAGATATAAAAAAGTGCCACAGGACTTTTTTGTGGAACTTTTTTTAAGGAATAACTTTGATTTTTCAACTTTTTTCATATCTTGTCTTCTTTTCGAAAAAATCGTAATTTTTTTATTTTTCAGAAGAAAAAAAATTCTTTCTCCTCTCCAAGCCGCACTGTGAAATCGTGATAAGCCAAACAATTATCTTATTTAAAAATATATTTTAACTTGCATAATTTTATTTTAAAGAATTCATAAAGCCGGGAGTTTTGTTTTAATTTTTAATTTCTTAGTTACCTTAAATGTCTTTCAGTTTTTGCCATGTGTGGGTTCACTAGAATTCGATGAGCGTTTATTTTGAACGAATATTATGACGAATATTTTCCGTGAGCCTAGACACTAAGTTCAGTGTTTAATTTAAATAGTTTTTTATGCAACTTTTTAATTAGTTAGTTATTCTGCAGCTTTTTTGAAATAATATTTCTTTGAGTTATTATTTTTTTTTTTTAATTTTTTTTTAAATCAAACGAATTGCCTATGAGAGCTGTTAGAGAATGACAATACCAAGATTTTGTGACGTACTAACTTATGATTTATTTAATTTAATTACTGATTATTCCTAAAAAATTTATAAAGAAATACACCTATTCACTAGCACTTCAAATTAACCCTTATGAAAAAGAAGTATTGGTAGGTATTGGATCCAGTACTTTTTTCGCGAAAAATTGTTGGATTTCCAATACTTAGTCGCAAAAAAAGTATTAGATCTAATACTTACCAATACTTCTTTTTCATAAGGGAACGTGTGTCAGTTAAATTCTTAATAATGGAGAGTGAAATATGGTTCTTGAACAAACCTTCTCATTCACGTCCTACTTTTAGTATTTTTATTCTGCATAAATATCGAAAAACTGAAAGAAAAATACAATATTTTTTACATGTAAACCTTCCTCAAGCCACTAAGAATATCTGTTCCAAATTTCACACTCGTATGTATCGTAGTTTGGGAGAACACTGATTACAAAGGATTTTTACATGAACCTCATAATCTTCGCATGTTAGCCAAATTGGCGTGGGGCACCGGGAGTTTAAAAATGTTCCTATTCAAAGAGCTGATAAAGAATTCAATAAGATTGATCTAAATTACTTGTGCAGAAATCTTGATGTGGGTCTAGTAGGGTTCTAACCAGTTTACCCTACTTCAGTGCCGCCCTGGTCTGATAAACTGGCATTGGCCATACGTGGCCTGTAAAGCTTTCACAAATGATTACCCTACTCAGGGAAAACTTGTCAGGGCCCTCCAAGATTTTTCAAAGAATGTCCTAGTTTCTAAAATTATAATAATTGTACAGAATAAAGGTTAGTTTTAAATAAAAAAGTCCTTTTAGTACTTTTGAATTAACAATACATTTTTTCTGAAAGAATTTTGAAGAATGAAGGTTTGGGAAAATCCTGTTGCCATCCAGTCCATACATTTCGATCGATTAAGCCCATTTAAGGTGCTTCAAACGAGTTGGTTCTTAGAATAATACAAAATACGGCTACAGGGATAAATTGTTTTATCTAATATTTTTACCACATAAACTTAAGGCTTATACATGTGCAGGAGCAGAGCTCCTTTTTAAAAAAAAATGGTTTTGCTGGTTTTTTTTCCTAATTGAAACGCATTTTGAAACGGCGAGCCCCTGTCTTTGGTTCACCATTGGTACTCTCCCAGTAGCGCGTTACCCGTTTTCAGGCGCAGACAATTCAGCATATTTTCAATTAATAACAAAAGCAACAACAAGATAATTTTACGAAAAAAGGCTCTAGTCATGCATATGTATTTATGATTATGTGGTAAAAATATTATATTAAACAATTCATCCTTGTAGCCGTATTTTGTATTATTCTAAAAACCGACTCGTTTGAAGCACCTCAAAGAGCGGAATTTTGTTTATATCACAGTAGCGCTGATGTCGTACGACGCGCTTTTTATAAAAAAAAAAAAACGAATATAAAGAATATCCAAATTAAGACAATTTTTCCATTAGAGTTAGAATAATTCTAATTCATTTTCATCAGAGTTAAAAATAATATAAAATTTGGGAAAAAATTAATATGTTAGGTTTGAAATTGTGTCGCAAGAAAGTATCTTTAGTGATATTAAGACTTTGCGTAAACCTCGACAAAATTCAACAAACGAATTTTTAATATTATTCGTGTCTACATAGATGTGATCCAATAATTTGTTATTCGGGTCGGAGAGAGTATGTTTATAAATAATTAAAGATATTTTGGTAACAACTCGACTATTTTCTTTAAACATAGTGTTTTAGTTAAAAACATTTTCAACTGAAACTGTAACTATTTGGTTTAAAATTCAATTGATTGGTTGAAAATTAACTCTTTTGTTAAAAATTTAATTGTTTTGTGGAAAATTCATTTTTTAAATTTGAAATTAATATTTAAATTTAAATTTAACTATTTTGATTTGGCTTGATAATGGATCCTTTTTAGTTTAGAAACTCAACTATTTGGTATAAAATTTAACTAATAGCATACAGATTTATGTATTTTGTTGACAATTGGTCTTTTTTGGTGGAACATTAATCTTTTCGGTTGAAAATTCAACTCTTTGTTTAAAACTGTATGTGTTTTATTAAGAATTAATGTTTTTTAGTAGAAAATTAATCTTTATAGTTGAAGATTCATCTTTTTGGTTGTTAATTCAAACTACTTGGTTAAAAATACTTTTTCCGGTTTAAAATAAAACTCTTCTCTTGGTAAGATAGGGGGTCTAAAAATGTCATTTATTCGCTTCTGAATTGATTGTGGCTGTGGTGACAGATTGAAATAATTAAAATTATAGAAGCTATGAGACCCAGTCTGACCGCAAGTCTGATCGCACCCGTGTGGAAAAATTTCGTGGCAGTCTTGAATCATGCTAAAGCCAGTACAGTTTTTCTCAAGCCTGTCTATTCAAGCAATACTAGCCTGGCGCTACACTGGTGCTGTCTAGTTTTGCTACGTGTTTCATTTAAACCTTTCTGCTGTATAGTCCCAGTCTTGGCGCTATCTACGCATTCGTTACGATTTTGAATATATAAAGATTGTCCATATTTTAGCTAGTTTCTAGATAGAATCACAATTTGGACTTAAACAAAAATTACAGTGGTGACTTCAGAAAATAATCATTTTTGAATAAAAGATTTAGGAAATTACAATACACAATTGCAAAAATGCTCAAGCAATAATGAACGGTATACTATTACATATTTAAGATAGTAAACAATAATTTTTGAAGGTGATCGAAATCTTACTACTAGAACCGTATTCTTAAAAACAATTTTTTTAAAGAATGTTTGAAAACATTTTCTTTCAATTGAATTACATAGAAAAGTTATAGTAAAGATATAATAAATTTATATTGAATTTATAATAATTTTAATATGTATAATGCTATGCAAAATGTTGATGATATTCCAGAAAATCAAATATTATTATAAATCATTTATTTCATTTATTTTACTTATTTATTTGTTGGGTAAATGCTAATGAAGCCTAACGTATTAATTATTTGAAATCATAAACAATCATTATTTCGTAGCCTAAGCGCAAGTAAAATCATACAAACTTTCTTGTTCTCAATGATTTATTCACACAACAAGCACTTTTAATGTTTACAAAATTGTTCATGTTTTATTGAAATTAATATTAGGATGTAATGAATTGGACTTCATATCCGACAAAAATGAACAAAAATTTAACTTTTAGATGGCCGAGGTGTTAAGGCGACTGGACAAAGTTACAAGAATATAATAGGAAATTACATCAGAAGTTCGATACCCGGCGTATATACAAGAGATTTGCGGAAACTCATTTCTTCATTTTTTTCTGTACAAAAACTTTTTTTATATTTTTAATCAACTGCAAAATCTATATACTGGACTTTTATGGCATAACAAATAATTATATGATTTAATTATTAATTAATTTTTATTAAAATAGCCGATCTGTCTAGAAACTA
>CAKNWT010316741.1:797-24513 GCA_932066315.1 Andricus coriarius
TCCCACCCTCCTTAACCCCTTTTTTTGTTGGTCGCGCCCCCCCCCCCCCCCCCCCCCCCCCCCCCGCGGGCCCCCCGGGGCCCCCCCCCCCAAAATTTTACACAAATCTAATACCCTCTCTGGATGAGAATGGAAAAATAGCGGATGTAATATGGCTGGAACAAAAATTGAAAAAACTCAGTAAACTTTACGAAATTGGTAATACTGACGTTTTTGAGGTCGCTGAATCTAAATACGACATCAAAATTGGAAAGGTTTAATTCTATAGCATGATACATAAATTCAATTTGCCTTAAGAATTTGTTTAGCACATTTTACTTTCTAGAGAAAAACAATTACAGCTCAAAAATGAATATATTTTGAAGTTTTTAAACAATTATTGCACGAATAAAATTGTAGTTAGTGAAACGTTATAAATTGAAAATGTGCTGAAAAATTGTTCAGGGCGAATTAAAATTTTTTTTTAATTTTTTAGTGGGTAAATCATTTTTAATTCTGACGTCCTATTTAGATTCAGCGGCCTCAAAAATTTAAGTATTACCGATTTCGTAAAGTTTACAGAATTTTTGTTCCGCCATATTTGATCCGATATTTTTTACTTTGAAATTCTGACATTAGATTTGGATTCAGCAACCTCGAAAACGTAAATATGTATAATTTTGTAAATTTGCCCAAATTTTTACAATTTTTGTTGTGCCATATTGGACCTGTAATTATGATTTTGAAATTTTGATGTCAGATTTGGATTCAGCGACCTTAAAAACTTAAGATAATCGACTTGGTCAAATTACCATCACAGAAAAATCCGCTAGAGGCATCACACTACAGGCCTTTAACTACGGAAAGTTTACCTCAGTTTCGAGTAATCAGCCGACTATTACGAGCTGTTAGCCTGATTGAACGATTACCTGCAACATTTCGTACCCCCTATTTTTTCTGTGATCATACTGGATTTTCCAAATTCCATCTTTAACCGGATTTTTCTCGGAGAAGGAATGTACGCTATTTTTTCAGGCATATTTAAATTTAGTATAGAAAAATCTATAAAATATGGTGTCTTGTACTGAAAAAAACTTTTTTTTTCTAGTTTCAGCTCAATTTTGTATATGTGGTCAATAAATGACGGTCTTTTCCCGCATTTTCCAGGCCGAGAAATTCGAAAAAAATTTTCTTCATATAATTTTCCTCTATTGTGCATTTATAGAGCTTTTACCTCCTTCAAGGAACATCCATTTTAGTCAATTCTTTCGAGAGAAATAAGGTTTTGAAAATAAATTTTGCAAAATAGACCACTGTGCCGCGCCGGAGTCCCACTGCAGGAGTTTTCCCCCAGTTTTTTCCCTGGTCAACAAAGAGCAACATCCAGCCTGCTTCACGTGCTCAAAAAGTTGTGGTTTTCACGCATGTGTTAAAGAAAAGTAGGCAAAAGACTGAATAGTCGATGTTTATTACAATTTTCGAGAATCAATATTTCCACCGAATCTATTTATTCTTGCATTTTATCCTCTATTATTTTAGAATTATTTGCTTGAAAATTAGTAAAGAAAAATATTACTAACCATCTTCTAAGGTTTGAGTTGTAAGAGGCTCAGAAAGGGGCCCAGAACCAACTTGATTGTAAGCTTGAACAACCAAAGTATATCTGGTGTAAGGTCGAAGTCCTGATAGACGAAGTTCGCCTCCACCTTCCTCACCATCTCCAGAGACCGATGTGAAATTGTAAGATGGGTTTCCAGAGCTAAAATCAATAAATTCGTATCTACAGTTTTTTGGTAAATTCATAAATTAGAGAATATTGGGATTGCATAAATCGATTCGATGAATCCAAGCAACCAGGCTTCTTTTTGTAAATATTGATGGAATTGCAGAAAAATCTTTTTAATCGATAAAACATAAGATGATATGATCAGATGATGCCTTATTCAGTTGAAGATTTTTGCCCTGAGCGCGAAAGTTGTCTCGCACACCTCTGTGGTAGTAGCCAGCTATGTCAGATATGGCGCTGTTATAAGATACAACTTAATTAATTTCATAATCTACTCGCCTAGTTTCTCTATATCCTATATTGAAACCTTGGACATCGCCATGTCGAAGTTCAGGAAGAGGAGGAGACCAAGTAACCAAAATTTCCGAGGAGCAGAGTGGTCTTGCCACCAAATTAATAGGAGGACCTGCAGGTCTCTGAGGTTCTGTTCTCACTAGTAGTTCAGCCGATGGTGCTGACCTTCCAGCCGGTCCTTCTGCAATCACTCGAATTGTATACCTTGTCGCTGGTTTCAATTCGTCAATAAGTGCAGCATAAGGAAGAGGTGGCCCAGTCAGTTCCTGTTGCTGCCATAAACCTGGAATCCCAAAGTTCAATATTCAGTATTCATTTTAAATATATCCCCGAGGATTTTCTTTTAAAAATAGAAGACACTGGTTTTCTAAACATTTGTTTACAAATAGAAAATAAAAAAATAAAAAAGGTTTATACCTGGGTGCAAAAGGTAATAAATGTTACCTTCTCCTTCTTTATATTGAAGAATATATTTGGTCACTTCGCTCGTGTCTTGGGATTTATGCTGCCATTTTACATTGATGCTGCGACTTGCAACCATTGCAGTTTCTAGTCCACTCGGTGGCAAAGGTGGTTCTGAAAATGTTTTGGGAAATGATTTTCATAAATTTTATAAATAAAGTGAATTTAGTAGAAACATTTATAAAAGAAAGTATTATTTTTTCCTGCAGATGATTGTACCTTGCACAATAAGTTGCACTAATTGTTGATCGCGACCATATAGATTGCTAGCTTGACAAAAATAGGCTCCACTATCAGAAGCTTCAGCAGAGGCGATTTGTAATTGAGCTACAACTCCATCAGGCGTCACTTCTTGCTTCACGGTCACCCTTTTAAAATAATTTTTTTTCCCAAATTGTAAAGAGTTATATTTGCAAGAAAAATCAAAATAAGAATGGTATATTATATTACAAAAGGGGACTGAAAATTCTATATTTTTCTTACCGATAATTAGTTGAAGGATTTAGTTCGATCTTACCACCTTTTAACCAGGTGACTGTTACAGGTTTATCGCCATGAACTTCACAGTGTAAGGTGGATGTGTCACCCTTTTTTACAGTTACAAGGCGAGATGGTGCCGCAAAAAATGGCGAAGCTGTTAAAAATTGATATTAGTTGCACCCGACGGTCGAATTGATAAAAAATATTTGAGGGTGAAAAATTAATTCGAGTGGACTTTTATTATAAGTTTTGAGGAACAATTCGAGAGGAGTCATTTTAAACGATCATGAGGAATGACAGTTTGACACTTACAGTTTACTTTAAGCTGCACTACTTTTCCAATGCCAGTTCCAATTCCATTGCTGGCTTGGCAAAGGTAGAAACCCTCTCGATCTTCTTTAACGTGTTGAAGTAATAGAGTGCCATTTGGAAGAAGTTTCGTGTACGCTCTGTCTCGCAGCTCTTCATACTCGCCAGATTTACCACCTGTTTTAAAGATATATTTTATTAAAAAAAATAATGACAATTAAGAACCTCTCAGACCTTTTGCTTTCATTAATATTAATGTCTAAAAATATTTCCATTACTTCAATCCTGATAAAGTAAATTTTTCCTGCGCTTTATATGAACGTCCTGCGATAAATAATAAGCTTTTAAGAAGTTCTGGAAAAATATAGTTAGAAATAAATTTCCTCTTTCAATATTAGAAGCATGCTTGTGTGAAATATAATTTTAAAAGAGCAGCACGACGTGGTATAAATTTCTTGACCAGTGTTAAATTGTCCAAAAAAGTAAGCTAACTAATAAATCAGAGAAAGCCCAAGCGGGTTCTTCGCAAGTTTTCTGGGTGGTGAAAAAGTAAAAGAGGAGGGGTATTTAAAAAAGTGTATGTTCGTGAAATGAACGAATGAGATATCTGAAAATTCAATCGGAGAGAGAAATATCTATCGTTTCGTTGTGAGCGCTAATGGAATTCATAAATCGCTGAGGTTTACATCGGTGGGAACGCTCCGTCTGACTGCGCGCAACCATTTCTACTTCGAAGCACGTCCAATAAGTAAGGAGAATAAGCGAGCAATGGTCGGGCGGTTGTAAGGGAAAAATGCCAGTATCGGTCAGCCCCCCCATTTCTCCAATAACCAATAAATTCTGAGGAGTGATGTTGAGAATAGTAACCAGATAATTGATTGTTCCCTCAACGAACTCGCTTTTATTCATTTATAGAATGAAGGGTTATTTTATAAAGTTATTTAAATTTTCAAATTAAAACCGTCTAAACTTAATAATTTGTAATTTGAAGTATTCAAAACGAATCGTCAGATTTAAGAATCTAGTGCGGAACAATGATAAATTCGAAGGATTTCAAATTGAAAATTAAACTTAAAAATCAAAAAATTTCAAATTAAAAATATCAATATTGCATAAATGTTAAGCTTTCAAAATTAAACAATCTCAAAACGAAAAACATAAAAGATGTGTACAATTTCAAAAGCAGAAGTCATAGAAATAGAACATTATTTTTATTTCGAGGTCTTCAAACAAAAAAATAATCTAAATTAAACGTGTTTTATCTGAGTTAATTCAACATTAAAATATTCAAAATTAAATACTTTGAGATTTAAGGCAATACAAATTTGACAGGCTGGAAAATAAGCACTGAAAAAGATTTAATTGTATTAAAATTTTAAATTTTACGTTGTACAATATTAAGAAATTGAAATTGTATATTTTTTATATTCCCAATCTAAAATTATTGAATTTTGTACGTTTCATAATTAATTATTAAGTTCCAGTGTTTCCAGTTCCAATAAGTGTCATGATTATTTGTTACAGTTTTATGCATTTTTCGCATAATTTATGTATTTATTTATTCATTTAATAATTGTATAATCTTCCTGAAATATCATTCGAAATATTATCTACAAACCAAAAGATCTTCTTTTGAAGCATACTTGAAAAATACCTTGAAATATACACGGTTTTAAGTTTAATTTATTTTTTAAATTGTCTGAGACTATTTTGAAATTATCTAGTAAATAAATTTATATAGTTAACTATTTTTAAAGCTCAAAATCAATACCATTAAGTATACAAAAAAAAGATTACCGGTCGCTTTTTTCCAAACAATGGTTGGAGTTGGCACACCTTGTGCTTGGCAGTGCAAAGCCACATGCCTATTTCTCTCAACACTCACATCAGTGGGTTCGACGATCCATCTTGGTGGAACTGAAAATCAAATTACTCCAATTTAAAAATTCTGCCACGGGCCGCAAAGAAAAATTACTGGTCGTTAGCGATTTTCAAATTTTTTCTTAAGAGAAAAGGATTTTAAAGCATGGGACCGCGTGGAAAATGATCGATGTCATCTCTGCTTTATTTTATATTTATAAAAAATATAAATATAAATTTTATAAATAAACTGAGCATAGACAACATTATTTAAAAAGCTTGGTCACGCGAGCTTTAAATTATAAATTGCGCCAACGACAAGCTCGTTTTTTGATTAAATTTTTTGAACTAAGCAAGATGAAAGCAAATGGAGCATTTAATTTTATTTATAGAAATTATCCAAATTTTATCGAGAGATATAATTTTATCCAAACACTGAATTTTAATGAAAGATCTTAATTCAAAAACCTGATTAAAAAAAATTAAATAAATGAAATTGAAGGACTAAATTGGCAGAAAATAAATTTCGTAAAAAAATTTGAATTTTTAAAAAATTGAGGTTTATGATATGTAGAGTATGAGAATTAGGAAGGTAGTATGGAAAATGGTTGTGAGGAGGGACACAGTTGACACGAGAGATCTCTAGTGAATGAAAGATTTGAGCAAATTTTGATTTTATTGAAGCAAACGCTTATTCGAGGGGCAAATAACCCTCTCATTGTGAGACCTCCCGTGTGGAATTGGGGAAATTTTAGGTTTCGAGGTCGGTCGATTGGCGGGTTCTACTTTTACGGTGGTGAAAAAAACGCTGCACAAGCGAGATACTGTGAGTAGATTTCAACGTTTTACAATACGAGATATCGTTTTTGTGACACGTGTAATATGTAAGACAATGTATAGTAGAAATATGTAGTATCTGGTTTACTTAGCGTGAATAACAAGTAGAACTCTTGAAAAGGCAAATTAGGCACTAGATGGGATTAAAAGGGTTTAGGATTAATGCTGCCCAGGCCGAACGCGAAGGATATATATTTGAGGAAAGCCGAATAATATATAATATTTGTTTTCGCAACTAACGACTAGTTTGGTCAATACAAGTGTGATATCAGATATACGTACTACTAGTCTACCTCGCCCTTTTTTTTGGCGAAACCTGAACGACGGGCGCTTATTCTCTAATGTATAAATATATTCTATTTTTATAAAATTTAAAACCAGTCAGAACGTGCCAATTGAAATAAAAGTAAACTTTTGTAACATATTTCGACTATTTTAAATAATTTTTCTAAAATGTTTTGACATTAAGCTAGTCCTCTAAAAAGAAGTATTGTCGTCCAGAGAAAACTTTCTCTATAAAATTTCCATTCTAAAGGTTTTCAAATGTAATAGAATCAATATCAAAAGAAGAATTGCGCCTCGTCGTTCGGGCATTGGGAATAATGTAAAAAAGAAACGGAACCAGAAAGAGTGAGAAAGAGTGAGATAGATAGAGAAAGTGATCGTAAAGAGAAATAAAGAAAGAGTGTGCGATTCGTACAGTGAGACAGCATGCAAAAGAGAATAAAACGTTCTCTTCCAATTGTATCCAGCAGAGCCAGCCAAGGGTCGGTGATTCGTTCGTGAGAGTGAGTAAACGTGCACATAATTCATCATTTACAATCATAAATCAAGAAAAATTCCTTCAACAATCAACAAGAATATAACAAATTGTATAACCGGTGAGAAAGCATGCTAAAAAACGTGCCAAAAAAACGTGCAAAAAATTCAGGCGTGTTAGCAACGCACCAGGTTTGTAAGAAGAAGAGTTGAACGTTAAAAATAAAGAAGGTGCAACTGTTACCTTATGATTCGGTCAAGTCAAGCAAACCTCGGGGTCCACGAGATACCGACGCATTCCCAGAGAGCCAAAGCAACGTAAATGTAATACACACTGTGTGTGGGTCAGGTTTTGGGGAAAATTGTGGTTTCTATTTAGGGGATTTCATCCCTTTTCCAGGAATTTTTAAAATATCAATACATAGATTAAATGACTCTATTCACAGTCTACTCTTTTACTTATTTGAAGGTAGATGCAACAATACTTTATACCCAACTAATATCTGTAAGGGTCTTGCATTGAAAAACTTTGAAACACTTTTCTATTTGCAAATGTACTTTTTCTGCCCACCAACCCCACTTAGTGACCACGCCCACCAACCGCACTGAGATACCACGCCCATAAGCCGTGTCTAGTTACAACGCCCATTAACCACACCCAATAACCATCCTCATAAACTGCACATAGTAATAACACCCATTTACTGTACGCAGAGACTACGCTCATAAACCGCATACATAATCACGTCCATCTACCCCCTTAGTGATCAATTGATCACGCTCATAAGTCGCACCCGGTGTCCACGCCCATCAACCCCCTCCAGTTACAACGCTCAGAAAGAGCACTTATTGACAACGCCCATTACCCCATCGAGTGATTACGCTCATAAACCGCACCCGATGACCACGTCCATAATCCGCCCCTATTTAGCACGGCCACCCAGTAAAAAAATTAATTGGGGCGAATTAACATTTTTGAATTCGCCCGAATTTGGCTTTCTGATTTGTTGAAACCAATTAAAAATTAATGAGATAAATTTAAATTGTGGGAAATGAATGCATGGTAATTCATCTGCATACGTGGTCAAGGTCAATTCGACAAAATTAATAAAAAGCGCACGCGTCAAGACTCGAACCAGCGAACGCTCGTGTATCAGTCCAGAGCATTCCCACTGGGCTACGGGAATATTCGTTAAACAGTTAGAATGGATCCTTCATACCGCGCAAGTTGGTTCTCCTATTACGAATTAAACTGAATGAAGTTCGACTTAAATTTAAGGTATAAAAAAAAATAAAATGAATTGGGTGACACTGAAATGAATTCATGCTGACGCATTAAAATGAATTAGGTCCCCTGAAAAATGTTCACCGACTTTAGGCGAACAGCAGATTTGAAGATTCAATTTCTTAGTTCCGAATTTATTCGAATTCATACACTGCTCCAATTCGTGTTCGTCGCAAAGAAAGATTTATGGAGGCTTCTAGAGTATTTTTCTCAATTCGCCCTAATTAGTTTAGTTTTACTGGGCATACACTAAACCTAGTGATTGCACCCATTAATTGCACCGAATTACCACAGCTATCAAGACCCTCCACTAGCTAAAAAACTTGAACTTACAACAACGCTCACAAACTGCGTCAAGTGGCCACACCTATTTATCCTGACATACTAAATGATCTCGGACCACGCTCGTAAACCGCAATCAGAGTCCACATCCCATTCGGTGACCATGCTCATAAACTGGACCTAGCTACAATACCTATTAATTTCACATACGGGCCACGCTAATAGACTGCACCCAGTGACCACGACCATCATCCCCATCCAGAATCCATGCTTATAAATTGCACCTAGTGACAACACCCAGTGACAGAACCCATTACCTGCACCTTTTGACAGCGCTCGTAAATTCGCGTTTGGTGGACACACCCATAAAACAATCCGGTGACCAGGTTTATAAACCGCAACTTTTACTTCATCAAGAAATCGTCGAAGCAAAATCTCAGATCAAAGTTTGATTTTTGTTTGACAAATATAGACTTCTTTTTAAATTGTTGCAACACCTTCAACTATAACTCTTTCCTTTATGATACAATAGCTCTTTCACAAAATCACAGAGTAATTGACACCTATCACATCGTCAATACCAATGGATAAGAATTTTGCTAAGGTTAATAATTGTAACTACTTTAATAACTGTCAAGCTTGCATCCTGGTAAAGGGATACGTGATAAACTGTGACGGTTAAAGCGTGATGATATGGTGAGAAGATAAGGAACAGATATATCTAGGGAAAGATCCCAACTCCAACCTTTTGATCATTCTTAGCATTCTTCATATAAAGCCCATTATCAAAATAAAAATGAAATTAAAACAAATCTAACATCCTTATCAAAGTAAAATATCCTTCATCGTAAAAACAGCATTCCATCGACAAAGTTTGCACTATCCTTTAATGTGTGACGTCTTACATTCGCGACAGCCCAAGTAACTTCTATTAGCTATGGCGACTTATGAGAGGTGTGTTCTAAGAAAAGGAGATCATTGGGTGTTGCTTAAGCTGGTAACCGTCATCAGGACACTAAGGTAATGTACAGCGAAGATTAAATAATAATAAAGAAAAATTTCTTGCTAGGTCATGTCCATAGCACTGCTAAGTGTAAGCAAAGGTTTGCCGATGGAAAGAGTTGAGAATTTTGATAGATAAGTTGGAGAGGATCTGCAGAAAGAGGAATTTTGATTGGTAGGATTTATTTTCACTTTTGGATTAAGAAGGGCAACTTTGATTAATGATAATGATTTGGAGGAAAAGGGTTGGCGATCAACTAGTTACCTTTTACCTGGAGCTTGGCCGTGTACCTGACCTCGGCGGCGGGGTTCGCGGCGACGCAGGTATAGTCACCGGAGTGTTCGGCAGCAAGGTTTGAAATACTTAGGAGACTCGAGTAAGGATCTAATTGGGAAATATTAGCGACGAAAGCCAATTTTGGTGGCAGGGGAAAAGGAGTTTGGCCATCTTTGAGCCAGGTAATGGTCAGGGGTGGATCACCCGCCGCGACCCCGCACACCGTCCGCGTCCGCATCCCCTCGGAAAGTCCCTCTTGGAAGGTAAATGGCTCAATTATAGGAGGTACTGGAAAAGGTCAAGAGAGAAGAGAGAACCATACGTGAGAGCGAGAAAAAGATGGCACCAAAACGCAAGAACTGTACCACGTTTATATATATTTATGTAATATATATGTATAGTATATATAAATATATATGTAATATGAGACAATAGTAACAGTAGTAGTAGTAATAGTAGTAGTAGTAGTAATATAGTATAGTAGTAGCAGTAGTAGTACGTTCATGTATGTATATATAATTTATATAATATAATTTAATATAATATGTAGATGTAGATATGTACAGTAGAGGCAATCAGTGTAATAGAGATAGAGAGAGAGAGAGAGAGAGAGAGAGAGAGAGAGAGAGAGAGAGAGAGGGTGGCCCCGCCTCAGACAAAAACCCTGCCGCCCCGAAAAGGAATTATTAAACGGTGTAATCACAGATTCAGACGTACAACTCACAATCAGACTCTCAAGGGCAAGAACCAACGTTCTTCAACCCTAAAACGGCCGTGTTGCCTTTCAGTCCGTAATTTCAAAATTTTGCAAATAAATTTCTTTGCAGCCCTCTTTGATGTTTCAGTATAAATTAAATATTTCAGACAAAGTAAGGCGACACGTACGTTGCATCACATGAGCTAAAAGATCAAGATGGGTGTCGTGCATGAAAGTGAGCCACGCTAAGCGCGAGTCGTCCAATTTCAGACCTCCATGTCTTCTATACAATACGTATACCTTACGGAATATGCATATTATATGTCGACTTGGTCGCTCAGAATGGTACGAAATATAAGACCAGCGTTACATGGAAGTTATCATTTCTAGATCAAACTGCGAAACGAAATTATCTTTCGCGGAACAAATAGAAAGCAAATATAAAGATGTACTCTGAATATAAACATAAATATGTATTCCCCACAAAATAAATATACATTCAGAATGTGAAACTAAAAATACTTTCCGAACCCAAAAGA
The DNA here is from genome assembly GCA_932066315.1 of Andricus coriarius. Classification (NCBI taxonomy): domain Eukaryota; kingdom Metazoa; phylum Arthropoda; class Insecta; order Hymenoptera; family Cynipidae; genus Andricus; species Andricus coriarius. The sequence continues at coordinate 11,646 of CAKNWT010316741.1, forward strand.
AAGTATACATTCTGTATTTGAAACTAAACATAAAATCCGTTTATAAAACAAAATATAACTTTTTTATAAATATGCATTCCCTCGAGAACGAAAACTATCGGATAAATTGAAAAAACATCCATGCTCAACTAAACACTCGAATATAGTAAAAGTGTGAAAGAGAAAGACATCCATGATTTGGTTGAACAACTGAACATCGTGTTAAAAAGAACGATAACAAAATAATTATCGATTTCTGGCGTATTGAAGATGCAGATTTATAATATATGTACAGATTCTCTAAGATCTAGAAGCGTTCCAGGCTCAAATTACTTTTCCATATGAATTCACAGATAACCAAGTAGCAGGCAAACTAAAGATTTTGAGCATGCACAACAAGTGAAAATGATAATCGCTGCCTTCCATGTACCGCCTTGGTCTCTTTAGACAGTATAATATAATATATATGTATATATAATAAATATAGTAAGTGTAAGATTCGTAAAAGATAATAAGTTGCTTATAAACGCTCATGGGGGTGCATACTCAAACTCTCACACACAAAATGGGCGGCGAGGGTGTCAGGCGTGTTTTGGGGCCTAGAGGAGGATTACCATGAACCACAAGTCGTTGCGTGTGCGATACCTCTGCGGCCAGGTTACGGGCCACACAAGAGTAGTTGCCATTGTGATCTGGAGATAAACTTTCAATCATCAGTATGCTACTGAACTGCTCCATATTGGTGATGGTGACACGTTCCGAGGGTCCCATAGAGCGGCCATCTTTCAGCCATGAAATCGATAGAGGTAGATCGCCCCTTGTCACGGAACAAGTTAGGGTAGTGCGTTCACCGAGGTGGAGATCACGATCTGCCGTGAATGGGCTAATTTTGGGAGGAACTGAAATGTAAGAACAAGAAGAGCGCGTCAACACATTGAGCATAAAATCCAAATGTGGCTACATCTTCGATTTGGATCTTCTGAATAATTTGGTTCCTCTGGACCATTTGGCTACTCTGAAAAAATATCAATGATTCTTCATTTCATGAGTTCTAGATTTCTTGTATCATCTTCTTGATTCCGGGATCCATTGATAGAGTTTTTGGTATCCAATGTCGAAAGCAGTAAACCTGTAAATAAATTGCTATGAAGAATGATTAAGGTCTCTTACCGATGACTGCGACTTCACCGGATCTTCTGGCGCTGTGACCTTGCTTATTCCGAGCCCAGCAGGTGTAGGCACCTGTGTCGATTTCTTTATGAACACTGGATATTACTAGAGTCCCATCAGGAAGAATCTTGTGACGTAGATCGTCTGGTAATTCTCGACCAGCTCGTTCCCACTTGATCTCTTCGATTGGGTAACCGGCTACTGGACACTTTAGTCGAAGAGTTTCTCCAGCGACGGCTGTTACTTTTGGAATGAGGCGGATGTATGGAAGACCTAGCAAATGATTGTCAGGAAAGTTGAATTAGTTGTCAACCTAATAGATTGATATATTTTAAAGAATCTTTAGGGCACCAACTATTGTGTTCAAATTTATTCAGTGACAAAGATTAATCAAGGAGTTTTTAAACATCTTAATCAAATAAATATTTGATATTAAATAAAGGAATCCAATCTTCAACTCTGGCAGAGCTTTTTTTTTAAATTCTTGTAAATGACTTACTGTATACAAATAATATAAAAAATTCCCAGAGTGAAAGTTACTATTAATGATAGAATTCAAAATAAATGTTAATCTATTTTGGAATACAAAAGCACTCGGAACATCAGTTTCTCAAGATCTAATCCTACATATTTACACAGAGATGATTTCATTTAATTTCGAAATTATTTTTAAAAATTCATCTTATGAATTAAAAACTTCCATTTCGAAAACTAAGAAATAGTCTTTCTAGTTCCAGCCATGAAAAGAGGTGAATTGTTATGGCCTTCGTGGCTTTAAAATTATTACGCAGAAAGAAAAATCAACCCCTAATATAAACACTTATCATGGAAAACTACGCGTTTGTCAAGTTCGACATCAATTTCATTGCAGGTGGGAAGTCGAGTTCGCTAGCCGATGGCTGCAACTAGCGGTCACTTTAGGAGTTTTGCTCATTTCGGTAAAATTATTAGAATTGTTATAATGTTTAGTTAAAACTGCAGACTAAACATTGTTCAGCATGCTAGCTCTTATTAAAAAATATATAATGCAATAAAGTGACTTTACTAACTGGCTACTCTCAACAGATTGAATTATATTCTATAACTTTTTTAATGGCATACAGAAAATTCTAGTTTATGTACCATAAACGTTGAGTCGTGCAGAATGAGTCACTTTCCCAGCTCGATTTTCGGCAGTGCAGGAATATTCGCCACCATCCTCGACCATAACGTGGCTGATATTGACATGGGAAATGACGTCTCCATGAACAGTAACATATTGTCCTATCACAAACCTGGCAATGCAAAATATTATAATTATCATATCTTAGAGAAATTAATATGAGATATTTGAGTACGTTTAGGAGTAAAAATCTCTCCTTTCTTTTGATGTGAAACTCATCAATAACTCGTATTAAACTATGCAAACCAATATGTGTCATCTTTATATAATAGAAGAGAGGTTATAAGAATGGAGTAATAAAACAGGAATGCTGTACAAATTCGTCTTTAAATTGTAGAAACTGTTCGCCTCGATGCAACCATTGTATATATACCACGGTTATTCCGCGATGCTCGGTTATACATCGTTACACGTTTCACAATAAATATCTTTTGCCTTTGCTTCTTTTGCGCTCATCGAAATTGAAATTGGAAATGTAATTGCAACGCATCTCTACGACGGCAGATGCTACCAGGAATATTGCCTCAGGAAATTACGTTTTAATTATAAATTCTGGACTCGCCGCAGAGAAATTCGAAATCTCTTTTTACGACGCTCGTATTTTTCCAGTCTTGAGAAGAATAATCGAAAAATCGTTGGGGATGAAATGCGGGCAGCAGGAAGAGGCTGGCATGTAGAACTTGATCTTAAAATTAGTTTTGAAAAGGGAAGATCGACGAATTACCTTCCATTGGTAGGCAGAGGGAAACCATCCAGAGCCCAGGAAACTTGAGGGGTGGGATTCCCTGCCGCCGAGCACTTCAAGGAGACCGCTGGTCCAGGCTGTAGAGTTTGCTCTATAAATGAGTAGAGAAGAACCGGTGGTGCGTCTGAAAAGAGAGTTTAGAAAGCTTTTTTCAGTTCGATTTCTTCCCTTGTGTTCAATTCTAGATATTATGTTTACAACCCTTGAACCCTTATCCCCTCTGAAAGGAAAATCATTTTATTTAAATTGAGGTAGCATCTCTGAATTCTAAATTCTCTCTTGGATGTAAACAATACAAAAAATAATACAAAAAAGTTTTTCTCTCCGAGCCCTCTTTCGACTCTCTTATTTACCCGAGAGATTCCATGTCAGCCTGGCAAAAACCATAAACATTCATTTCACGTATTTCTTTTATCACAAACAAATTTTTCTAAAGTTTCGAATAATTTGGTAAAAATCAAAGTTATATTCCAGAATAGAGTGATCGACCTCTTGACTTCATTAAATTGAAATTCAGATCTTAAACGCTTCAACAAGTATTTCACAATTACATATATCCTCATTAAAAATTTGAACGGATTTCAATGAGGATGGAAGAATAATCCGAGAATAAAAGTTTCAGGAGCAGAATAATTATAAATTAAACTTGGAAATTAATTAAATCATTAGAAGTTTAAATAAAACTATACAATAGAAACATAAAATATTCCATGAATGAGAATGTAAGAGGAATATACTCTTGTCAATTAATTCCCTGATTTCAAGAGTTTCAAAACGAATTCATCTCAGCACGGATGAAAAATTTCTTTCCTTCTATGCAATTCTATAAAAACAGGAAAGTGCGATAAATCGCAGGAAAATAATTTCACGAAAGTTGGACACTCTCCAGCTCCTGCGGCGAACCAAAATATGTATTGATCGTGTCTCTAAGTTTATTATCTTTTCTCTCTAAAATAAAACGAGAATCATAAAGTTTGTCAAGTTCCTTTTTTCCCAGAAAAGAATGCAATATAAGCTGTATTCGAGTCGTTACATGAAAGTTTCATTACGTTTAGAGGGAATAAAGCGACTACAAACGATGGAAGTGCAGGCGTAAAAAATTGTATGCAAAAAGTGAATAAAAATAAAAAGAAGGAAATAAAGAATATACTCTGGAGCTGCACACCTGAGAGACATGAGAGTGGGACAATAGGTTCGCTCGGTTAGAATCTGAGCATAAAAAACTTTCTCAATATATCTTTATGAATAACGAGAAAAAGTACGAGGAATGGGAGAGAGAGAAAGGAGATGGAAATCGAATGAGATAGAAGTCAGATCCGACTTCCAAAGAAACTCGAGTAATTAAAAATCTCAATGTGTCCTTGTCGATGAGATGCTTCGGTTCACAACGTTTTCACAAAGGTTTCGTTTCCATAGAGAAGATTCGTGAGACCGTATCAAATTTGATGAATCTCGTCATCATGCGAGTGATCTGATTACGAACAGGATGAACGATTTTCAATCGCAGGAATTGTTAGCACTGTAGTCAATCATTTTGATTTCAATTATTCACTTTGAAGGAATTTTTAAATTAGAAGGCTATAATATCATAGTTTCAACAACCCATGTACAGAAAAACTATGAGCTTTTTTTATCCTAACTTCAGGTAGTTTTGTCGCAGTATTTTAATCCGCATGTAAACAAAAATGCATATATCCACCCCAGATAAATTTGAGAGCTGTATACAAGAATTGAGAGTAATCTTTATCCACTAATCGATAATTTTTACCTTTGTTTTTACTTGCAATTAAAATATTTATATAAGAATTAGAATTTGAGAGTCTCTATTTGCGGTAGTTTTCAGTGTGTCCTCCAAAAACTCAAATACATAATCAATAACAATCTCTAGTTCAAATAGCAAATTCCAATAATGCATTCAAAGTCAGTTCTAGATATTCTAATCAAAATCAGGTGTTTCGATTTATCAACTATTATTCAACCTAGATAAAAGAATTGTCCACCAAAAAAGATTACTTCTTTTATAAAAGTTGAATTTTCACCCAAATAGTCGAATTTCCAACTAAAAAATATAATTTTTTAACCAAAAATGGTATAGTGAAATTTGTAGTTAAAAAAATTAATATTCAATAAAAAAAGGATTTTTTTAACAAAATGTTTGAATCTTTAACCAAAACAGATGAATTTTCAACCAAACAGTTGAATTCCCAACCAAAAAAATTAATTTTTTAACAAAGAAGATTAATTTTCAACATAAAAAGATGAATTATCAATAAAAGAGTTAACTTTTAAAGCTAAGAAGTTGAGTGTCATAGAAAACAAATGACTTTCAAACCAGAAAAGATAATTTTTTTTTAAATATTAAAATTTTTAAACCAGAAGATGAATTTTACAACAAGAATATTAATATTCTACCAAGAAAGACAAATTTTCAACAAAACTCTTGAATTCTTAGCCAAAAATATGTATATATTCAACAAAAAGGTTAAGATTCAACCAAATAGTTTAAGTTTCTACGAATTTATTGCATTTTTAACCGAAAAAGATTTTATATCTATTAAAAAGACGAATTATCAATAAAAGTGTTTAGTTTTAGAGCTTAAAATTCGAGTGTCTTAGAAAAAATATTAGAAAAAGACCAATTTTCAACAAAATACATGCATTTTTAAACAAATATTCAACTAAAATAGATCAATTTTAACAAAGGAGTTGTTCTTTTAATTAACAAAGATAAATTTTCAAACCAAAAATTAAATATTTAAATTTTCAGTCAAAAAAATTTATTTTCAACCAAAAATAAAAGAAGTTTTCATTCAAAGAGATAAATCTTAAGCCCAAGAAATAAATTCTTAACAGAGTAGTTAAAATTTCAACCTAGCAGTAGATTCTTCGACCAAAAAAGATGACTTTCTTGAAAAATAGTTGCATTCTCAACAAATTATTTAAATTTTCAACCAAATGGAAGTCTTAAACAAACGAGATGAATTCGGAACACAAAATATTATATTAGACTTTTCAACAAAAAAAAGTAACTTTTACCCGTAAACAGTTAAATTTTATTATTGGGTTCCATTAATTTAATTCGCATTTAGGCAAAGAAATGGAGAAAAAGGTGAAGTTTGACACTTACTAAGTTATTATTGAACTGTACAGTTGCAGGGCCATCTTTGGCAAAATTCGCAAACTTTGTTAAAATGTATCATCAGGAAATGTACAAAACGTTATCTATACGTTCATAACGTTATTTACACTGATTTCACCTTCTCCGGCTACTAACCGCAGTTTTTGGAGCTAATCCCCCCCCCCCCCTCCAATGGGTGACCTAGTTTATAGATGCTAAGTGCGAGATGTCGCGATGCTCAAAACAGCTATTTAAAAATGCCTTAAATGGCATTGAAACGAGGACCCAAACTTAAAATTGAATTTCCTTATTTTACTCCATAAATGTACTGGAACTTGTATTTAATAAGTCCAGGCTTACGTCGTTTCGAGAATTGATGCTCTCGGCAGTTTAGTAATGAGGGTTGCCGCGGGGCCGAAAGAGAGGCTGTGCTCAGTCATGCGAGACAAGCAGCATGAGGGCATTACTCTAATTACAACTTTTCAGATAATTAGGGCCTATTCCTGTTTTGAATCAAATCTGTATTCGGAGTAAAAAAGTAGGTCATTTCAATAGTTTATGCGTGAAACATTTACTTATCCTCGGGTTAGAATACAAAAAAAAGATTTACAGAAAAACTATTGAAAATAGCCAATTGTTCACTCCGAATACAGATTTGATTTAAAACAGGAATAGGCCTTAATTATCTAGAAAGATGTAATTCTAGTATTTATGGAGTAAAATGAGGCAATTCAATTTTGAAGCTGGGTCCTGGTTCGAACGCTCTTAACGCTGTCGAGTCGTAAAGCACCTTAAATACCGTTTATTGTCCATCGTTGTTAATTTTTTCTTCCATGGTCTTTCCTTCTCCATCTGCACGACGATTCGATCTAAAACGTCCTTTAGAGTGGAAATTGGATTCTTTTAGGTCCACTTTAACGCTACACTCGCTTATTTTGCCTCTGTTCTTTTTCTCGAATTTCCTTTTCCAGCTATCTATCCATCTGCCTCACTTCTCTTCCCAGTGACTGTAACCAAGGCACTCTCTAGAATTCCCTTTGACGTGAGTTTCGTACATTACGGACGCTGACGAGCGAGACGCTAACTTCATTGTTGTTTCAAAGGTACTCTCTCCGTCTCCCTAATCCTCTCTCTCTCTCTTGATTTTGCCTGGGTGTAAAAGAGAGACAGGGAGATAGATAAGGGTAAAATGAGAGAGAAACGACCTATTAGAGTGGCTCAGATATATGTATAGGCCAACGAGGATGATGGCGTCAGAGACGATCTAAAGTGTAAGACTTGGGAGCAGAACACTCGAAGCAAAGTGCTAAAAGAAGGCTTCTTCGCTTCAAAGTAGCCATTATTTTCGAGTTCAGCTGCATACTAGCGGTACAAGGGTACTAACTAACCCACCTGCCTTCCTGAGTAATCATTTTAACGTCCGAGCTTTCTGCTCTAATTTGGTCACTAACACGGTCAGTGGTCAGTGACCGTTCCTAAACGTTGATCCGCTCGACCAACGCCTCTATTTCAGGCTTTGAAAAACTGGAACGAATTTCACACCCTGCGAGTATCTAACTTGTCGTTAAGCTATAAGCTCTTAAAGTTTAACTATAAAGAGCGCAGGTATAAGGTTTTGATAAATTTGTCTATTGTAAAGTAAAATTCTGATGTCAACAGTTTTATCCAGTTGACGGGGGGACTTGTATAGATATGTATGATCGAATTGGATAGTTTTAATATTTTGGAACTGTTCAGTGCATGAATACGGGGTGCGTGGCCCCCCCCCCCCCCAAAAAAAGGTATAGGTCCGAATCATAATTATCAGCTCCTCAAGTGGAGGGGAAGTGTAACTATTACCCCCCCCCCCTCCCCCAAACACTCCTATGACTCAGCCTCTGATAGGGAACAATGAACAAAAATAGTGTTACATATGATTGACAATTGTATGTAATGCTAAATTTCCAATATGCAATAGAGTAGTTGTCAATTGTTTGCAATGCTTTGAACCAGCACCCTTCTCGGTCTTCAAAAATGGTAGTTGCTGCCTTTTTGACAGGCGATGAAATAATTTGTTATAATAATATTAACAATTTAAAGATAGAATGTTAACATCTCCAACCTGGAATATTCTTCAAAATTCCAAGATAAATGATTCTTTTTGACAGTTTTACGACATGACTGAATATTGCTGAACCAGAATAATACTTGCGTCATCGTATCTTTTGCTCCGTCTAACGAAATAAAAATAATAACAGAAAGTCAAAAAGCAACTATTGTTTTACTTAATTCATGAACTTGAAGTTTAGGTCATTTCCATTCATTGGAATATGCAAACAAATTGGTTCTTAAAACCTTAAACACATTATTAGACATAATATTATTTAACCATCCAACGACGAGAACTATTTTTTTTTAATGGAAATCAACGCCAGCAGCGACCTGCAGTGACAAGAACTAGGTTTTGCTGGAACATGTTCGGCGTGACGTATCGAGATACGAAAAGGAATAAATATTTAAATTCTCAAAAAATAACTGTACTATTCATCACTTAAATAGTTTTATTTAGATGACTTATACGGAAATCGAGATAGGTTAGGAAACATACCTTGAGATTGTTTCTTAAAAAAAATTAAAGCAAATCAATCATTTATTTTATCGACAGTTTTTCAACAGATATAGTTAAATAAATAGTTAAGTCTTCCAACAACGTAAATTACTATTCTAATAGGAATCTGTGTTATCATCAATTACTATTCTAACTCATTAACTATAAATTATATAAAAGTTTTTGAATTTTTGTGTGATAGATATTCGTATTTTAAAAAATTAGCTTTACTGCTAAGAATTTTAACATTTACATCAAATTCTCGGTTGTAGAATCTCCTACAAAATATATTTAAATAATTAAAGGATCATTTTAGACAACGAGATTTTCGAAAACAAATATTTTTGAACAGCTTACAGTATATATATATATATATATATATATATATATATATATATATATTAAATTAAGAATAACACAAGAGAGTATTAAAATATGAAACTAAGCGATCAAGGAATGTACTTGTGATGGATATGAATTTTACACGTTGCTAAGGGTCACGCGATGTAACATGCAAGTCTGATAAAACAAAAAATCTTTTGAAAATATAGACAAAACAAATACAAAAATATTTTAAAATATGGGAAAAATGAATATTTGCCCGATTTATTTGAATTGGTTTTCAACGTTTTAAAGTATCTTTTTATTTTATAGTATGATCAATTGATATGGAGCTTCACCGGACATTTTATAAAAAATATTACGCAAAAATAGTGATAATTATTGACTGTCATTTGGAATCAACGTTGATAAATCGATTTTGAACTACACTAAGATCTTCGCAAGTATAAAATTAACCATTTTAATCCGCACTAACATTTCGAGTTTATTAATAAAACAGTTTATAATCAATTAAATTATCCGAAATCGATATTAATTATTATTAATATTTCCCTTCAACCTTTTATTCCCTCTATAGGATTTTTAAAGAATTATTTTTGAATTATTTTTTTATTCGTTAATGCTACTTGTTTTTTCTTATATTTCACTTTATGTAAAATTCTAAAACTAAAATACTTCTTTCATACTATTTAAATATAATTCTATTGAGTGTTTTGTTAGTATTTTAGGCACTTTTCTTATTTAGAACCTTTTGAATTCTCCTCTGTTTTATTTCTTCATATTTTTGTAAATCTTATTATTCGCCCATTTTGTTGGCTTGTAGCGTATAAGGTTAAATGTATAAAACGTTGGTTATGTATAAATATAAAATATACATTTAAATACTTTTAACTGAAAAATAATCCAAAATAAATGGATCTCTTTCACGTCTTTAGACATTAAAAACTTCCATAAAAAGCAAAATTGAAATTAGGCGAAATTTCAATCAGAACAAAGTACGTACTCCATAAGCTCGTTTCAAATATCAACATAATAATCTCGTAACCATTCAAAAAGCCATGCAGAATGTACTATAATAACAATGGCTGGACATAATCCTATTATTTAATCAATGTACTCGCTACAATGTATCTCTCAAATTTTCTACAGCCTCATAACCGTTTATAACATAGCTGCAAAATTAATGCTGCTGTAACATGTTACATCCTCCATTTATTAAAATCTGTTGTATTTCAAATATCAATTTTGTTGTATCAAAGCAAATGTAAACAATGTTAAAATTTTCGAGAGGTGGGCGAAAAATTGTCGATCAATCTGGTATAGTAAAATGCTAATTTATTGAGCATAATCCGAATAATCCATGTTTACAAATGAACAAAGGAAATACTTCTCGCTTATTTCGATTCACGACTCATCAGTTTCATACAAGAAATTTTTCTGTCGGAAATCAAATAAAAATATACCGTCTTCTGTTCCTCAAGATACATGTGTTTAGCAAAAATGTATACAAAATATATGTAAGATGTTAAGTAAAACATGTTGTAGCTGAAAAAAAATTCTTCGACCTTTTTAAATTTTGTTAGTTCTATCTGTTGATTGGGTAAGGTATATACGTGATCCACCATTAGGTTAAAAAAATATTGTTTTCAACAGGTTTAATTCAACATCCCACATATCTCTTGCATGCCTTTTTCCTAAACACATGTGTTTTTTAGGAACAGGAGGTGGTGTATTGTTTATGCGATTTCGGAGAGGAAAATTTCTAATAAGATAAATGTTCCAGCAATCGTGATGGTGTTAATAATCGTGAAACTTGGTTATAATTTGAATATATTGATAAAAAAATCTGTTGACATTAATATTCAATGATGGAATCCATTTATATTTAGAATGTTTTATTGTCAAATGAAATTTCAATTAATTCAGATTACATCTGAAGCAAGAAAATTGGCGTCACGAGTACTGAGACAAAGGATTACTGAGACCACGATTACTGGGAAGCTTGGGTCGAAAAAAGCGAAACAAATTTCCTTTGTTTATTTGAAGGGTGGCAGTACTGTACAGTGCAGATTGAAGATTAATTTCATGGGTTTTGAACGTCGTCTTTGGATAGCGATTGAAGATCTTTTTTTCAATTTAAAAAATACTAAATATTGCTCTAGGGATATAGGGAGGCTGAATAAGAATAAAAAGGTTTTAATCAAAACAAAAAATCTGTTCCGGGAAACTACAGATTTAGTGTGACGGTATCGCATTGTGACAAAAGATTATTCGTTGAAAGTTCTATAAAAAGAAGATTGCTATATGTTTATTTATAAATAAACGAAAATAATTTTTAAAAATATCGTTTCTGATGGCAAGTTCAAAGGTCAAATAAAAAAAAACATTTAAAAAGTGGCTTTTTGTAGAAAATGAAGATGTATGATTTTAGGTTGGAATTTAATTGCTACTTTGGTGCTGAAAACAGTGGCAAACAGTTTTATTTAAGGTATTTTTCTTTGAAAACGAAGTATTTTATTATTTCACTTCAATTATAAACTTGTATGAAATTGAAGAGGAAGTTGGTCAAAAAAAGGTTTCAAAGGGTAAGACAAGAATGGTTAGGCAATTGAAAAAAAGAAGATTAAAGACAAGTACGGAGAGTAATTGCATTTGATTTTTTAAGAATTTTGCATCCAAAAAGCACATTTTCGGAAAAATGTTGGTTAGCTAGTTCTGTACTTCAACCCTTCAATTTTGCCTCCACCTAAAACATTCTAGTCACACTGATAAACACCTTTGGGAAAAGCAAATTACAATGTTAAAACTTATTACAATTAAGTTATAGAAACTTACCCCCAAGTTGTAACTCTGCAGATGCCTGAGCTGTGTCGCCTTCAGACCTTCTGACAATGCATTGATACATTCCTCTGTCTTCTCGACCAATTCCATTTAGCCTTAGCAACTCTGATTGTCTTCCAGTGCCTGGAAGTTGTCTACCATCTTTGTACCACGTAACAAAATGTGGTCCAGCCTGAGGATGGGTACCAACTTCACATCTAAACTCTGCATTTCCCCCTAAGTGGACGCTCAAAAGGGCTGGGGTCACTTCTACGTGCAAAGGTGCAGTTACAACCAGTCTACAAAATAATTTCATATAGATTTGATAGTTAATCACAAAAGAAAATACCTATCAGATTCAAAACAATTTTATTTTACCTTAATTCTGCACTAGCTTCACCACCAGGATTGGCAGCTGTACAACGATAAACTCCACTATCTTCCAAAGTCACAGCCTCAATCGCCAAAACAGGTCCAAGTAATCTAGTTCTGGGCCCAGGAAGTACCAACATAGGTTCAGCCCCAGTTTGAGCATACCATCTGAAAACAATAAAATTTTCAACTTTTAAGAAGTTTTGTCTTCCAAGATACATACTTCTATAGTCCAGTCAACGAAGTTCTGAAATAACATTTTTAAGGCTGCATCAGAAATGGATGCATTTTTGCATACACCCTATTTTTGGGGTGAGAAACCCGAATCCGAAATTAATTTTCACTTAAAATGCTTTTCTCTCGCCGAAAATTGATTTTCTGAAGTTTTCCGCTTTTTTCGCAGGAACTACTGATCGTACGGAAAAAATAATGCGACGACGTGGTCGAGGAGGTCATTTTACATAGAAAACGATTGTCACATACATTTTGATCAGTGTAAAATCTTAAGAAACGAGCGATTTTTTGAAACGGCGATATACACAAGGTGTCCCAGACTCAAGTGTCCGGACTTAT
>CAKNWT010316744.1:1948-13565 GCA_932066315.1 Andricus coriarius
ATGATCTAGTTTAAAGTCAAATAATTGATATATTATTAATATATTGAGTAAAAATATAAAATCTTACATAGAAAGAGATTAGGGTCATGAAAATATTACGAACACTTTCAAATCGGGGGGAGGGGATTTAAAATGGCGAAAATTATCCTCACATAATTAACGAATGTTCCTAAACAATTTAAACGGATTACCTTGAGTAAAAGTTAGCTTTTAAATAATTTCCGGCAGTTCAAAGTTATCTTTACGTAGTGGTATAGCTTCTAGTTTATAATCAGCGAACAAAAAAGTTCCTGAAAAGTATATTTCTACATGGTTATTACTTTCTTTTATGAAACTGAATACAAATATTTAAAAACATGCAAGATATTTAAAATGAATTTGAGTACAGATGTAGGAGGCTTAAACTTTTTTGTATTTAAAAATGCAAAATCTTTCTATTTGATTGAAATAAAGTAGTGTTGGCCAAGTATAAAGTTTTCTGTGAAATCTTTGCTTTTGAGTTCAGCGTTAAAAGCGCATCGAAATAATTTTCCCATTTTTGTTAACAAATTTTCTACGTGCAACTATAGCGAGATTTATGATTTTCAAATGAGTCTCGAGGGTCAATTAATTCCAAGATATTATCAAATAAACTGCAATTCATACTTGTGTTTGTTTATCAGAATGTACCTACTGATTCAAAAATATAAATTTCAATGCCCTTATAATCAGGAATTAAGAAAAAAGTGGATTATCAGTGATGCAATAAATTTTTTATTTTGTCAAGTGGCATTTTTACAAGAATTTAACATTTGTTTCTGAGGACTCGGTTCAAAGTTTTCAGAAGTGGGAACTTTTCTCCACATGTTCCATGGAAATCATCTTGATCTACGCTCCACATCATGGCACCACCAAGATTCATTTTCTTAACAAATTCAGCCTTCTTCTTGATGGATCTGAAAATAAATATTAAATTAAAATGTTTTAATAATTATTGAAATACTAAATCAAGAATATTTTATTTGAAGACTCACTCAACATCATCATAGGCTATAATTTGGTTCCCGTTGTATATATATGGGACTTTCTGTTCTTCATCGTACAAATAGTGCCATTTTGGATCTTTTACCAACTGACAAACTTTGTAATATGCTGGATCCTCAAGTTTTCCTGGGCCAGAAAATGGTGCACCTCTACCAATTTTGTTTGGATCAGACAAAGTATAGGTTTTTCCATAAAAAGCAGTTCCCAGTATTATCTTCTCTGGTGCAGCACCTTTCGAAAGCCAGTATTTCACAACATAATCCTAAGATCAGATTTTAATAAAAAATCGTGGCACGAATTTAAAGTGAATGTCTTCTTATAAAATCAGGAAATTATTTTAATTTTATATTGTAAAATTTTAAAAGCTATCAGAATTCAAGAATTAATAATTTTAAGTGAAGCTTTTATTAACATTTCTTAACTTCAAACTGTCTTTAAAAATTGAACAATTAGAAAATGGTGGTATTGAAAATTAACTAATTGGGAAAGAAATTTTATATATGCAGTGTCAAATTATTATTGGAGAATTTTTAATTATGAAATAATTTTCAAATTTTTTAATGAAGCTTTCAGGGTTGTATAATCTATTGCTAAAACTCCATAATTCTGAATAACTGACAATTAAAAAGATTTAAAATTTAACCTAATACATTTTTGGGAAAAAACAGCATGAAATAAAATGACAGACACCACCGTGAAACCAGTTTTTTCGGATTTAGGTTGTCTCGAAACGTGGAATTTTAAAGAAATCCGCTATAGTCAGTTTTCGCATAAGACTTATACCTCCTCATTACGATGAGAATGTAAAAATATAACAAATAATCAGTTAGACATTTTTCTAGTGCATATTGGACGCATTCGAATCTAATTGTACAATTTCCAGCCGAACAATTGAAAATCTTCAAAACAGAAAAATATAAAATCTAAGAGGTTGTAGTGAAAAATATTAATTAAGGTCATTTTAAAAGAAAACCAAATTAGTCATTTACTTTTTGGTTTAAATATTAAAATTATATCTCTTATTGTTTGTAGGAAAAATTTCTCTGTCCTTAATTAAAGCTACAATCAATTATTTTTAAAGAAACTGAAATGCTTTTAGAAAACTGCAATTCGTATTTCTGTAATCTTTTTTTTTTTTTTTTATTTGGTATTTTCCTACATAAAGCACCTTTTGTTGATTCTTTTTCATAAATGAAGAAAGTGTGAAAATTTCAATTGTGAAAATTTCGAATATTTTAAATTACTCTTCAAGAAAAATTTGATATTAAATTAGAAGTATTACAACAATTAAAAAGTCTTTAATTGTCTATAGCCTACTTGCCTAATTCTGGAATTTGCATCGCCAAAAAAAGGGATATTTTTCAAGCAAAAAAGAAATATTTTTAAACAAATTCAATGTTATTGTATAAGTACTTACAATGTTTAATTTGCGTGCCTCTATATTTTCCTTTGATGAAGGATACATTGGAGTATTATGACCCACTGTCTTGTTCACATCATAGGTTCCATGAAATTCGTAAGTCATCAAGTTTATGAAGTTCACATACTTGGATATTTGTTTAATATCATATGATATTTTAGCAGTCGCGTCACTTGCGCCAACTGCCACAGATAAAATAAGACCTTCTTTATCAAATTTTTTTCTGAGTGCCTTCAAGAGTAAAACAAAATTCTGCTTATCAGAAGGAATTCCACCACGTTGAGCTGGATATTCCCAATCGAGATCAAACCCACTGAATTCATATTTTGTCACGAATTCTACAATATTATTAACAAGTTTTTCTCGCAGAATCGGATCAGTCACTGCTCTATAAACCCACAGTAAAAAAAAATTAATATGCTTCTTCCTTCAGGACTTTACAGACAACTTTTTATCAATTTCAATAAACTAGAATTGAGCATACTTAGTGTAGTTATCAGATCCCTCGTTCCATCCCCCCATGGAGACTAAGGTCTTCAAATTTGGGTTCTTTTTTCGAAGATCAGTGAATCTTTTTAATCCATTATTTTTTAAATCTAGCTTTGGATCCAAAAGTCGAACAGAAGCATCTTCACCAAGTCCAACGAAACTGTAAATTATGTGAGTGCAGAGATCCACGTCGATGTTTTCTATGTAGAACCTTTTTTCCGGTGCAAGATCTTCTGCCCAGCTTTGATAATAACAAGCAACAATTTCTGGAAAATATGTATTGTGAACTTCACTTGAAAAATAGCAATATTTATTGTAATTTTCTAAATGAAGAATTTTTAATCCGCTAAAGATGATAATAATACAGTTTCCTTTTTTAGATATTATTAATTTAGGTAACATGATATATCACTTACTCTCACTCCCTTTAGTAGGTGCTGACAGCTTACTGCCTAAATCGAAAGCTGAGCAAATTCCAAAAAACAGTATTAACTTATACATCTGTAAAAAAATTAAATCGGAATATTAGAAAATTACTAAAGATTTTACATTAATTGGATGTTGATTTGTGTATTGCTCTTCACATTATTATTTTTTGTGGAATTTTATTATTTTTACAAGGTAAAAGTACGATTTCTGATGTACAATGCACATCAGTGTTTGTAAATAATAAGTCATTATTATTTTTGATAGATAATTTTGTACAAATGTAAATTTTGAAAATAAGACCCTAATTTAGTTACAGTTTCATTAATTTGTTGAAATAGTGATTATACTTTAAGATTTTTATTTGATAAAATTCTCTAGTTAAAAATAGTACATATAAGACCGAAACCATTTTAAATCAAATATGCATATTTGAATTTTGTGCTTTGTTTTTTGAAAAAAAATTCTTTAAAACTCTATCACTTTTGACATAAATAAGATATTTAAGATTTATTTTGAGATTTTAATAGCGTTTATCATTTGTTTTAATCCACCGAGAAACTTAAAACAGGTTTAAAAGTAACAAATGGACGTTGATTTTTCTGAAAATATTAAAAGTCGATTCTCTAAAAAAACACACTTATATTTTTGGAAAATTTTTTGTTAAATTTGCGCTTCTATTAAAAAGATATCCTGCACATTTTTGTGTGGGCTAAATAACTCTTGTGGATAGATTTTTTTTTCATTTTTCTCACCACCAACGACAGATGCTAAAAAATGTTGAGATAGGGGTTTGAATACTTAAAAAAGTTCTACAAAATTTATCTGTTGATTCTTTGTGATGCAATGCATCATTTACGAGGAAATTTTGAAAATTATATTTCTAGATCAAACAAATTCTCCCGTCCTCAAAAATAGTTTCATCCGCATAATACTGATAGGATGCCTTTCTCGTATTAGCAGAATTTTTATTTTAAATATTGAAAGAAATAAAACATATGCTGGCTCTACAATTTTTTAAACTGGAAGAAATTTTTGTCCTAAAAATATTCTCAAATTTTTTTCGTAAACGATGCAAGATATCAAAAATGAGTAAGAGGTATTTTTTGTAGCACTTTTTTGCTGTGTAAGCTTATATGTCTACATTATTTAGTATTTGCCCTTCTTTGTGAGAAAAAATGATAAAATTCGGTTTCATGAAGAAAAAAAATATTCTTCTGTCAACAGAAGTTACTTAGCGTGCATAAAACTTACAGGATGTCTTTCTTATAGAAGGGCAACATTTAAAATATGTATAACTTCAAAGAAATGTTTTTTCTGTGAATGGGAAAGATACCTGATTTAAAAACGGCATTTTTCAATCAGTATATTGAAGTGGAAATTTCAAATGACCAGTTATCAGAAATTTAAACAATTAATAGATGATTAGTAAATTCACAAAAAAAAAAATTGCGGAGGAAAGCTGGGGCATGGAAATATTAAAAAAATATTATACTTAATTAATTACAATTAATTCATATAAGAAATATCTGAAAAGTTTATAAAAATAAGAAATTATAATTTCATTTTAAAACTGATCTTAGTACAACTGAGACTAATTAGACGTACCTTTAATTTTTCGAAACGTTCTTGAAGAATTTCGAAAAATAATAATACTTTGGTTGAACTTACAGTTATTTTTATACTCTCGTTTACATCTGCAAAACACTTGATCTACGAAGATAACATTTCTGCTGTGCTTTTCATATCTTTGGTAAATATTGCCGTAGGAAGTTAATGACTGATTAGTTTTTTATGGATATACTTTTTACTTTCATATATTGAAAACAACCTATATTTTTTGCGCAGATACGTATTTATTATTTAGAAATTTTACACATAAGAAAGCTGTAGGTCAGTCAAACTTGTATTAAGAATAATAATTCATTAATTATATCATAAATTCTTAACTGAAGCTATAAAATTACAGCTTATGAGAACAAAAAATTCTCAGAAATTGGAATATTTCATCAACTCCATCATAATTATAATCCTATAAGCCTAGGGCGCGCGTCTGTTGGATCTCGCGCTCGATGATGGGATACCTAGCGCTTCGCGCTCTGATATTTTCTCTTTGCACTTTCAATGCTTAAATGAAACTGTATCAAAAAACATCTCTTTTAGATCCCAGGACTTATATGCGTTTTCATAATTTGAATTTTCGACTTTTTTCATAGTATTTTCGATAAATATAAACCAAAATGACAAGTCCTATCAAAAAATGGTTCAAATAAATTTTGTAGGAATTTTTAAAAGCTGCACTTCCTTCTTAGATTTTCTTCCCTTATCTCACGCCGTATTGTTCGAGATTTGAATTTTTGAGCTTCTGCATAGTACTTATGATCAATAAAAAAAATAACAAGTCCTATTGAAAAATGGCTAAGAAAATTTTTTAGGACTTTTTAAAAGCTACAATTTCTCCTCTGAGACTTTTTCTCGTATTATGCGTCGCTTGGTTCAAAATTTGAAATTTGCATTCTTTCATAGTATTTTCAATAAATAAAATCAAAATGAAAAGTACTATAAAAAATGGTCCAAACAAATTTTGTATGACTTTTTGAAAGCTATAATTGATCTTTGAGACTTTTTCTTGTATCTGACGTCGCTTGGCTCAAATTTTGAATTTTCTATTTTTTTCATAGTATCTTTGATAAATAAACACGAAATGACGTATTAAAAACTATCGAAAAATAGTTTCGATCAGTTTTGTAGGACCTTTTAAAAGCTATAATTAGTTCTTGAGACTTTTTACCATATTTTACGTCGTTTGGCTCAAAATTCGGAGTTTCGATATTTTAGGTTATATTTTCAAAAAAAATAAGACCAAAATATGAAGTCTTATGAAAAAATCGTTATAAGAAAAATTATAGGTCTTTTAAAAGCTAAAATTCTTCTCTGAACATTTTGTACCTATCTGTCGTCGTTTGGTTTGAAATTAATTAGTAACAATTTTAATACATCCTTACGAATATTGCTTGAGGGTTCACAAAAAATCATTTAACATAAATAATGGATCTGGAAAAGAATTCTCTTTTTTGTATTTTCCCTCTACTCAGACAAGATTTTTTATCGCAAATCATGTAAAGGCCTAAAGATAAAAATAAATTTTAACTCAGTCAGTAACTACATAATTATATTGGTAAATATTCATGCCACGTGCTGCGCAAATTCCTAAATTCCACTTTTCGTATCTTAATTCAATATGACCTGATTAAGAACTTTTTATTATTTCAATTGCTGTAACTTTTTGCAAACATATTCCATCTAATTTGCATGCAAACATTCTTCTATAATTTTAAGAAAAGAAAACTTATCTTTAATTCAGATCTGATGGCACATTCATCTCTAAAATCTTCCACAAAAAATAACATTGTTTACTTTCATTATAAGACTCATAACAACTACAATATATACCTTTTTTGCAATTTGTACCGGACATCAGTTGTTTAAACAAATTAAAATGGGCTTAAAAATAAAAAATAAGTTAAATCATGAGAAGAAACTTGAAACTGATTCGCTCAGGATTATTATTTTATCAATAAATATTTTTTTAAGGTCATCAATTGATCATTAACCTACCATTTGTGTGAAACTGCCAATTAGCACTTATGGTAATAGTTTGGGGCCCCATTTATGGTCTGCAAATTTCATAATACAAAAGTTTTTATAAAACCGATTTAATTCAAATATTAACATAATTTCTTTGGGCATTCGAAAAATACGAAAAAAATGAGACCAAAAAGATTCAAAATGTTCAACACGATTATATCAAATTTATATAAATTGATTTCTTCACCTTGGCCTGGGACTGCTTATTCAGATATTGCAAAATAAAAAAACAAATTTTATTTATCATGATTAATTTAATATTTATTCCTTATTTTGCATTAATTTTTATTTTAGCTACCCTGAAAAATGTAACATTACAATAAATATGTATTATTACAATTCATTATAATAATAATGAATAATATGAATTGATATTGAAACAGACGTATTTACATTGTCTTGTTTTTAAAATTAGAAAGAGTGCGCAGCCTATACAAAAAAACAATGTTATTATTAAACATTGTATTGGATCTTCTGTCTTTTTTCGTAAATTTAATTCGTTTATTTTCAATGTTCTTTTTCACGATTTAAACAAAAAATAAGCGTCCTAGAGTAAAGTAGTTCTAAACAAATAGTAGATATAAATTAGGCGAAAAATGTTGATAGATAAAATGTTATTGTATCTTTTGTCGTTTTTCCAAACAATATAATTTTTTAATTTTTAATGACATTTTTTTCTATGCCTCTTATCAAAAAATGATTCATTACAAATTTGTAGATCTTTTTTAGATAGACAACTTTGGTCTAATAATTTTTTTCTTACATTGTGCAGTTTTTCCAAAAAATTGTTTATTTTCAATGTTACTTTTTACGATTGAAATAAAAACTACACATCCTATTAAAAAGTGATTCATAAAAAATTTGCAGATTTTTGAGGTTGCACATGTTTTATCTATTCATATATTTTTCGTATCTTGCATAAGTTTGACCGCAAAATGGAAATTTTTCATTATTTTTTTATGTGGTTAAGACCAGAACTGTTGGTCAAAAAATGCTGATTAACGAGCTCGATCTTTGTTTTTGGTCCCTGAAAACGTGTCCTAAATTTAAACCTAATCCCATTAGTCTTTCAAGAGTTATCCGGTATACAGAAAACGAAAACGTCAACGACAGACACCATCGCAAAACCAGTTTTTTCGGATTCAGGGGGTCTTTAAACGTGAACATTTAAATAAATCCGCGATAGACAGTTTTCACATAAAACTGATATCTTCTAATTATGATGAGAATCTAAAAATATAACTTTTCACAAACAATACCTTTAGAATCTGCATAAACTTTTCGACTTGTTCTTTACTGTTAATAATTTGTGGGATATGTAATATACAAGTTTCTTCAAGAAAATACAATTTAAAAAAATATATTGTACTTTCCAACTTTTGCTATTCTAATAAATCACCTTGAAATGTAGTTCGATTATTGAAAATTGAACAATAATTGATTTCACAGCACGATTCTGAATCTGTTAAAAATTAAGCAGGTGACAGATTTTATCATTAAAAATATAAATGTTTCGATTTGAAAGCCTCAGTAGTTAAACAATTGTAAACGTTCGATTGAAACTTAAAAAAATATTCTTAATTTTAAAATAGTTTCAAAAAGTAAACGCTCTTGTTACATTCAAAATTCTGCTAAAATATGGTTTCAATCTAAAATATTCCATTTTCACCCATTTAATCTAAAAAATTTTAATTAAGAAAGACATTTTTGGAATATTTAACAATATTTTACTTTTCATTAAAAATGAGCAATTATAAATCAACTTTTAAAAGCTACACAATTTTAAACTGAATTATTTGAAATAGAAAGCCTTGAATCGTTAATATTTTAGAGCGTTAAATTTAATCTTTGAATTGAATCTATTGATTTGGAAAATAATAGAGTAAGTTTAAAATATATTTAGAAGTTTTGAAAAGATTCCAAAATCATTTGAAACGCGAAACGTTTCAAAATATTTGAAACACAATTTAGATTTTTGAAGATTTCGAACACAAAACTTATAATATTTTCAACCATTTTGAAAGGTTTTAAATAAATGCGAAATTTTGTACCGAAATTCGCAGAGGTAATTTTTTTTACTTTTACAGGATTTTCAAAACATTTTAGAACAAATTTGAGTTCCAAGATAATAAAATTATTATTAAATTTCTGAAAAATTTTTTAATGATTTTTTTCAAAAAAATTTGTAAGAAAATATTTAAAAAGTTTACGAAACAAATTTTAATGTGTAAATTAATGTTTCTAGCTTATATTGCTTATAATAATCTAATTTTAAAAATTTATGAATTTGTTGATTCATTCTTCAATTGTAAATATTTTAACTATACAATGTATAAAAGTTAAAATTTGCAGTTTAACGGCTTTTAATTTAAAATTTTTCAATTGAAAAGTGTTAGAAGCTTCCATTGTATGTGCGTATATTATTGACCGTTTCAATGAACAGTTTCCAAGCTTTACTTCTAAACTTTCAAAATTCAAAAGTATTCCACTTTAAGTGTTTTAATTTGCGGTTCAGATTTTATAACTGCAAATGAAAAAATTGTTATCTACATAAAGATTAATCAGTATTGTCTTTTAATATTCTATCATTCCTTTGAAGTTGAAACATAGAAGCTTTTTACGTAATAGCGATGATGTACATATCGTAACTTAAAATTATCTCATTGCAATATTCCAAATATTTGTCATCCTAGCTCGAAAAAGAACAACTTTTTGGCTGCAAAACCTGCAAATTCCTGTAGATTCTTGTAGTTGTAAATTTTGGCAGTAGTACTTTTTTGCGAATTCTTGTAGAAAAATAGAACTTAAATAAAATGCAACAATGTACATAAAAAGACAAGAAAGGTACAACATTCGTGTCCATAACAGAAAAAAGTTGTACTTTCCTGTAATTTTGGTTGTAATTTATTGTATTTATTTGTAGATTCATGTAAAAATAGTTAAAAAAGAACGAAAATATAAATGAAAAATAATCTTCCATCTGTGACGACATGCAAATCACTTTCAGGGGGAAAAAATAAACCTATTTTCCTTCAGTAAATTTTTTTAATTTTTCTAAAAACTGCAAATTTTTGGAACGAATAGCCCAGTTGGGATCCCTCAGCGATTTATCTAGAAATTTTGGTAAAAATGACCGATTCAACGACAGATGTTCTATATGAGATCTTTATCAATATTAATCATAAGCAACTATATATATGATTTATAAGATTTTATGATATTTAAAAATATTTAAAGGGAGTTTAAAACGATTTGCTTTACTAGATTTTAAAATAATTCAAAAGACCCACTGTCTTCAGCGACCCAGTGATGGCCATTCTTCCCTATATTGGAAAAAGCTAGGATTATTATATCATCAGTGTACCTTTGTGTACTTGTTCTGTCATTACTTTAGTTATAATATGTCACATGCAATGTACTCTGACTGGACTGATATCAAGAAACAATTATAAAAATAAATAAATTGGCTTAAAGTTAACTCATAATTAATCTCCAATAGCCCAAAGTTTTCTTTCTGTAGCCCTAGCTTCCAGTTAATAATCAGCATTCCTAAAACTTCATGAAAAGCATCAAAAGAAAAAATGCTCTCTCTGGAAACATGTTGGCCTCTTGAAAACACGCGCGTTCTTAAATTCACCTTTTTAAGAATACATTGAAGCAAGGTGCCCATTTTTGTTACAAAATTTCCCACAAACACTTGTAGCACGATGTATGGTTTATTTAATGAGTCTCCAGGGCTAATAAAATTTCTAGCCCTCTTACAAAATTGTCTATCTACTTAATTTGTTATTTCATTGAACCTACTCTTATTCAAAAACTGTAATTCATACTTGTTTTTGTATCAAAATATAACCACAAATTTGAAAAAAATATGATTGGTTCATAATTTAAAATTACGAAACAAGGGTTAATCAGGAATAAGATAAATTCTTTATTTTGTCGAGTGAAATTGACAGAAGAATTTAACATATGGGATTAAAGGCTCGTTTCAATGTCTTTAGAAGTGGAAACTTTTCTCCACATATTCCCCGGAAATCATCTTGATCTACACTCCACATCATGGCACCTCCAAGATTCATTTCATTAGCAAATTCAGCCTTCTTCTTGATAGATCTGAAAATAAATATTAAAATTGAATATTTTCATCATTATTGCAATACAGAATTGAAAATATTTTATTTGAATACTCACTCAACATTATCATAGGCTATAATTTGGTCCTTGTTGTATATATAAGGAACTTTCTGTTCATCGTCGTACAAATACTTCCATTCTGGATTTGTCACCAACTGACAAACTTTGTAATATGCTGGATCCTCAAGTTTTCCTGGACCAGTAATTGATGCGCCTCTACTAATTTGTTCTGGATTAGCCAAAGTATAGGTTTTTCCATAAAAAGCAGTCCCTAGTATTATCTTCTCTGGTGGAGCACCTTCCGAAAGCCAGTATTTCACAACAGAATCCTGCGAACAGAAATGATTAAAAAATCACCGCATGAATTTGAAGTAAATAGATTTCTACTTAAAAAATTAAGCAATAATTTGAATTTTATATTGTAAAATTATAAATGGCGGGCTTTTAAGTTAATATGTTGGTATTCAAACTTGAACA
>CAKNWT010316746.1:1673-13479 GCA_932066315.1 Andricus coriarius
CCCCCCCCCCCCCATATTACATAATATTTTATATCTTTTACTCAGTGTATACAAATATATCAATTATTTTCACGGTGAACTATATTTCAAGGTATTTAAAAAGACTTCAAACATTTCCGGTAATATGAAAGTATTTCAACAGATTTCAAAGGATTTTAAGGGGTTAGAAAGTTTTCAGAGCAGCATTTCAAATGATTTTAAAAAATTTCAACAGTTCCAGGAAATGTACTAGTACAATTTCAGAGAGAATCTCATTTTTTAAAGGGATTTTACTAGATTTTGAGGGAGTTTAAGGAGTGGAATCAGATTTCCAGAAATTTTAATGGATTTTAAAAGATGACAAGAGCGGATTTTGGATAACTTTACAAATATTTTACTGGATTGTTATGGGATTTTTAAATGTTTCGAGCGATTTTTAAAGATTTTAAAGATTTCGAAAAGTTTTACACTCAGAAAAAAACTTATCTTGAACTAAAGAAATCGTTTCTTTACCATAGTTTTTTTCAACTGACCCAAAAATACATTTAAAATAAAAAAACATTTATTTGATCTTAAAAAATGATGTAGTTCGTATTTTTTGGTTTAAAGAAATTATTTCTGTAATAGGTTTTCTTTAATTTAAATAAATATTTGTTTGATTCAAAGAAATTTCAGACGGAAATGAAAGAAGTAGTATATTTGAGTTCAGTACTTTAAATCAAAGAAACTATTTCTTTAAATCAAAGAAATTATTTTAACAGTCGAAACCGCTACTTAGCTACACGCCTGCGGCATGTGATTCAGGGATGCTCCTGTACGCTTGGTTTATTTTTATCAGTTAAAAGTGGTAATTATGAATAAGAAAACCTGTGACGTGTTGACGAATTGGGGATTCGCCGATAAAAGCCCACAATTTTATTTCAGTATTATTTCCTCTATTTTACTGTGATATAGTTACATATATGGTGATTCCTAACCTCATTTCCACAACATCGAACAATGCCGGTCATATCTGAATATTTTATTGCTTTAAGTATCGACAAAAAATTTGTGTTAGGAGATTAATTTTTTAATTAAAAGAAGTGTAATAAATAGTATTTCAATTATTTATTACACTATTTATTAATATATTTGCTCAAGATACATAATAAATTATTACTTTGATTTCAAAAAATTGTTTTGTTATCCCGATAAAATATTTCTTTAAATCAAAGAAATATTTAGGTTCAATGAATTAAATTTTTCTTTAAATTAAAGAAAAAATTACATTGAAACAATACCCATTTCTTTAAATTAAAGAAATATTTTCGTAAAATGGAAGAACATTTTTCATTCAAACAGTAAAATATTCTGTTGAACCGCAAAAAGAAAGGCGACCAAAACATTTCTTTGGTTTAAAGAAAAATTTGTTTGACTGAGAGCCAATACATATTTTTCTTTGATTCAAAGAAATTTTCTTTCAGTAAAACAAACTTTTTTCTGAGTGTAGGATATTACAAATGATTTTAACGAATTTCAAGAGATTTCAAGGGATTTCTACGGATTTTAAAGGATTATATAAAAGATACAAGGGATTCTAAGGGATTTCAAGGGAATTCGAAATATTTTAAAGGGATTTAAGGGATTTAAAAATATTTAAAGTAGTTTGGATAATTTCACGGGATATTAAAGGATTTTAATAGATTTCAAAATATTCAAAAGTATATCCACCGATTTTAGTGGATTGCGTAAGATTTCAAAAGAAGATTTTTACGGATCTTGAAACGATTTCAGAATATTATAAACAATTTCAAAGGGATTTCAAAGACTTCAAGGGATCTCATAATATTTCGAAATGTTTCACGGAATATCAAGGATTATAACCGATTTTTAGAGATTTTAAAGGAATTCCACGGATTTTGAAGATTTCTCAAAGAGTTTTAAGGAATTTCCACAGTTTTTAAAGGATTTCTAGGGATTTCAAAATATTTTAAAGGATTTCAAGAGATACAAAAGTATTTTCACGAATTGTGCTAGGATGTCAAGGGATTTGAATTAGATTTCGGAGATTTGAAGGGACTTGAAGGAATATTGTAAGATTTCAACAGATTTACAAAGATTTCAAATGATTTTAAGGGCACGTGATACATAAAAAATTATCGATTTTAGCAGTTTTAGGTTCCCCGGGCTTTTTTCCTAAAATAATAAAGATTTTGCCTTAAAAATTTGGGGAATGATAGCGAACATGCTAACGGACGTCCCCGAACTCATCTGTTGTGTAATAATTTAAAAAACATTCATTTTGCTAAATTTGATTAATATGTGTGTATTTTGAGGTTATGTGTGTTACAATTCTCCCCGCAGCTTTACTTCCAAACTACACAATATTTTTGGTCGAAAACTTAGGACAAGTAATAAAACACAGTAACTAATGTCCCGGAACTAAGCTTATTTGTAGGCAATCCAAAAAATATATTTCATAAATAATTTTATTTATGCTCGTTATGACGCCCTCTATGCCACTCGGTACAACAGATACCGACATTATCGGAATGACAGAGACTTGACAACCGATCCTAACCTCCAAATAGTGGATATACAGAAAAATGTTATTTAGCAGAATATATTTTTTTGCTATTATCCTTTAAAAAAAGAGTTCGGGGACGTCCGTTATTCTATTTTATAGCATCTCCGAATTCAGTTTTTAAAAATGTTAATTTTTGTGGACAAAAACCCAAGGGAACTGAACCCGATTGAAGTATCACATGCCCTTAAGGGGTTTATCGAATTTTTAAATATTTGAAGTTGTTACTGTGATTTAACTGAATCTCCAAGGATTTTAAGTGATTTCAAAAGATTCCAAAGTATATCCACATATTTCAGAAGATGTAACCGAATTTATAAGAATTTAAAGTAATTTACACATGATTTAAAAAAATGTAAGTAATTGACAAAAGTTTCGAAGGAATTCACTGGATTCCAAATTATTGCAAAGATTCTTAGGCATCCCGCGAGATTTCATGAAACGTGTACTCCATATTCATTGAGCGTATGTATTATAAAATATTATATAATAAAAACGAATGAAACAAATAATGATATAATGTGTTTAATAGTATAAAAAGTAATTTCAATACCCAAAACAGATGGCAAGTAGCATATTTAAAGAAAATACGGAGAGGAAACGTACGTAAAGAAATTCTTTGCCCCCGTCCCCCTCCCCGAAGTAAGGATTCCTAACATTTTCTTTAAACCAAGGATTCTGTTTTTAAATTAAAATCAAACGATTGTAACCGACTTAAAACAGAAATACGATTCCATTCCGAAGCGCTCAAAAAAGGTTGAAATTGAAATACATAGGTAAAAAGTTAATTTTCCCTTTTATTTGTAAATGTTCGGCTTCTATTCTTTTGAAAAAGCGGAAAACAGCTTTGAAATGTAATTCGATTTGTTGCCTATGATTTCGAGCGATGCCGAAGTAACTTATTTTTCATTCTCTCTCGCCGGTGCACATCTCGCGGAGCACAGGAATTACCTTTATCGACTAACATTCTCTCCTTTTGCGTATTTTTTTTGTTCGTTAAATTCAGCGGAGAAAAAGTCAATTACGTAGAGTCAGTGTATCAGAAAGGCTTTTCAACGAGCGAGTTTCTCCTGAAAGGGCCTGGGGGTTATGCCTTTGTTGAATCTGCCGTATACAAAATACGCGCTATCGGCCTCATTTCCTTTACAGATCCTATACAACGTGGTGGAAATGTGAAGGCGGTAAAAGTAAAAGCCAAACTGGCGAACACGACCAATCGTTGTAAGCGGATAAATTTATAATCTGCAATCTCACAAACGCTAAATTTCGCTACTAAGGAAGATGAAAAGGGTTCAACAAAGCGGAAAATTCAAGCTTTTTGTTTTAATTCGCTTCGCAAAACAAGTTTATAAACATGTTTGTGAATTATGAATTTATAGGATGGTCGCTGGACCGGGAAATCAGGAAAACCGGCAAATGAGAGGGAATTTATTCTTTGACCAAGAATTTTGCAGATTTTTAGTAGAAAAATCTACCCAACCACTTGAAATACCACAAATTTCATATCACATTAAATGCAATTTAAAATAAGTTCGATTAAAAATTTGTTTAATGTTGAGTACAATTATTAATTTTTTCAATTATAAAATCAGTCTTCATTTTTAAGCGTACATTTTCAATTTAAAGAACTTCAAAATGCCGTTGAAAATTAAAAGTAATGATTTCTAAATCTGAAAAAATATAGTATATTTACATTGTAAAAAAATGTGAAAAATAAAATAATATAATAAATTCAAAATTGTACAATATTTTATTTTACAAGACGATTCTGAATCTGTTCAAAATGAACCAATTTACAGATTTTGAACGTTGAAAATTGAACTGTTTGAATTCGAAAGCCTTAGAATTTAAATAAATTTAAACATCCGATTGAAACTTTATCAAAAAATTTTAATTTTTAAATAATTTCAATTTAATAGATTCATAATTAAACGTTTTTTTCAATTCCAAATTCCATTAAAATATGGTTTTGTGTTAGTCTAAAATTATTCCATTATGCACCCATTAAATTTGAATTTTTTCAATATTTAGCAATATTTGACTGTTCATTTAAAATAAGCTGTTATTTATCAAATATTTAAAAATAAATAATTTGAAACTAAATTGTTTAAATCAAAAGCCTTGAATCGTTAAAATTTCACAGTGCTTAATTTAAACTTTAAACCTTTACACTTTTAATTATTCCATGCTTAAAATTTTTAGTTTAAAAAGAAAGTTTCTAATTTTGATGTATAAATAAATAATTGAACAATTGTTAATTTTAAACGGCTTAAAATTAATACGATTTAACTTGAAAGGAGTAATGTATAAAAAAACGTTTGAATCTCACAATTTTAATTTTAAAAGAAAGGGAACAAATTTCGGTATTTAACTTTTTTTCAATTGCATGAGGAACTTTATTATTACATTTTTATTGTGTTGAAGGTTGGAAAATGTTGTATTTTTTACCATTTTATTGAATTTCAAAGGAGCAAATTTTGGTTTTCAATATTTTATGAATTGGAAGAGGCCATTTTTTGTTTTTAAAATTTTAATTGAGTTGGAACGGATGACATTTTTTTCTGAATTGAATTGGGAAAATTTAATTTTTATGATTTTTATAGAGTTGTAAGGGCGTCATTTTAGTTATTTTTTCTGAATTGAAAGAGGCCATTTCTCTTTTTTAGCATTTCTATCTAGTTGATGGGGGAAACTTTTTATTTTAAATCTTTTTTCTGAATTGGAAGAAGGTGTTTTTAATTTTTAACATTTCAATTGCGCTGTAAAAGAGAAAATTTTGATTTTCAATTGTTTCAAAATTAGAAGAGGGTCATTTGTTTATTTAAAAATTTTTGATCGAGTTCGAAGGAAGGAAATTTTGGTGTTAATTTTTTCTGAATTGGAAGAGGAATAGTTTTTTTTTATTTTTAGGATTTTCATCGAGTTGGAAGGCAGGACATTTTTGTTTTCAAGTTCTTCTAAACTGGAAGAGGCACTTGTAATGTTTTGAATATTTTTATTGAGTTGGAAAGGAGGAATTTTGTTTATTGTAATTCTCCTCTTTTATCTCTAGCAGTAAACATTTTTTTTAAATTGTTAATATTTTTTTAGATTTTTTTCCCCTAGATTCTACCCTAGGGTCGTACTTTGTGCAATAAAGTCGCAAAATTTCAAATAATGATTGTCCTCACCACATAATTTAAATAAATTGAAAACAATAATATTTGTATAAGTACGACTAAAATTTATTAAAATATAATAAATAATTATTTCTTAAATTTTCATAAGTATTTACAAATTTTTCAAATTTTTTGCACTAAGTTTGACCATGAGGGCAGAATGTAGGGACGGTATTTCAAAAATATCTTAATAATTTAGTAAAATACTGCTAAAACTTAACCTAAAAATGAGCCCAAGAAATTTAAAAAATGTTAATTATTTCTAGAGTTATTCCAATTTGTATTGGATACAGTGGGCCTACAGTGGATAATCATTAATCAAAAGCTAAAGTAATTCATTCTAATTTAAATATATTAGCACTTATAGTATTTTACTATTAATTAAATTATTTATTTTGCATACTAGTATTTTAAATTAATGATTATCTACTGTAGGGTGGATAGAATTTGTGAAAAAGTGGTGCTGTTAATTTGTCAAAAGTTGACCTGGAAAGCCTGGAAATGTCCTGGAATTTTAAAATCTGACTTCTGTCACAACCAGTTGTGTAATCGAGGCCTGGTGCTGCCAGGGTGCTTTTGGTAAAGGCCTGGCGGCGCCAAGCTTTGCAAAATTCTTTTAAATACAATTAATGTAGAAAACAGATTGAATTCAATGCAATCACCTTAAATTCCTGAGATTTCAAACCGAAATATATTGTATTTTCAAGCAAAACAGATTTTATACCCAAGAGATGAATTTTCAAAACAAAAATACGAATTTTCAAACAAGCAAAACAATCATTTTCAACCAAACAGTTGCATTAACCAACAAATACATAGATGAAATTTCCAGTAAAAGAGATGAGTTTTCCAAAAAATAGTTAAAGATTTAACCAAATACTAAAATTTTTAAGTCAAAAAGTCGAATTTTTTCTAAGACTTTTAAGTTAACTAAGTTACTTTTCAACCAAGAAGGATGTCTTTTTTTTACCGTAAAAGATGAATTTTCGATCAAAAGATGAATTTTTAACAACATAGTAGAATTTTCGACCAAAAATGATGAATTTAATAAAATAGTTAAATTTTTTTAGCAGGCAGTTACATTTTTATCAAATAAGTTTATTTTCAACCAAGAACTATGACTTTTCCACCATGAACGATGTGATTTAAAAAAAAATCATTTCCAATCAAGAAAGATGAATTTTTAACATGAGAGTTGAATTCTCAACCAAAAAGTTGAACTTTCAACAATCAAGAATAATTTTCTACCCAAAAGGACGACTTTTTAACCAAATATATAAATTTTGTACCAAGTAGTTGAATTTTTAACTCATAAAATATCCAGGGTAAAGTTTCAAGCAAAAGTAGAATAGTTAAATTTTCAGATAAAAACTCTGATAAAAAAAATAACATTGAACAAAGAAAACAAATTTTCAACAAACTTGTTAAATTTTCAACCAAAAAGATTAATTTTCGCCCAAGAAGGTTAATGTTTGATAAAAAAAGACGAATTTCCAATTTATCCAATATACAGGATAAAGTTTCAACCAAACATGAAATAGTTAAATTTTCAGATTAAAAAGATAAGTAGTTCAACCTCAAGTTAAATAATCGACTTTTCAACGAAAAAAAATGAATTCTCATCGAAGCATATAACAGTTGATATTTTAACCAAACAATTTCATTCTTAACCAAGGAGGGTACATTTCTAGAAGAAAGACGATTTTTTAACAAAATACATGAATTTTCAACCAAAAAATTGAACTTGCAACTAAAAAAGATAAACTTTTAACCATATAGTTGAACTTTTAACTAAAAATGATACATTTCTAACTAAAATTGGAATAGTTTAATTATTGTCAGTTTGAAAAATGTATTTTCAACCAAACATGAAATAAGTTTTCATCTAGTTAAATTTTCAAC
This sequence comes from Andricus coriarius, assembly GCA_932066315.1. NCBI lineage: Eukaryota > Metazoa > Arthropoda > Insecta > Hymenoptera > Cynipidae > Andricus > Andricus coriarius. The sequence goes on from CAKNWT010316746.1 coordinate 9,276, forward strand.
CAAAGAGATCAAACCTTCTACTAAAAAATGAATTTTGAACAAATTAGTTGAAATTTTGAGAAAAAGATCTTTTTTTAACAATATAGTTGCATTTTCAACAAAATAATTAAATTTTGAACCAAATAATAGAATTTATAACCAAACGAGATGAATTCCGAACCAAAAATACTATCTAAGTTCGTAACTTTATTGCCACTTATACCCCCCCCCCCCTTTGTTATCTACATTAATTTTGGGCCTTCTTCCCCACCAAACTGGTAAGTAATCTTTTTTAATTAAAATGAATTTTCGATCAAAATATGAATTTTTAACAACATAGTGGAATTTCCGACCAAAAATGATGACTTTAATAAAGTAGTTGAATTTGTTTAGAAGACACTTGAATTTTTATCAAAAAAGTTTCTTTTCAACCAAGAAAGATGACTTTTCCACCACGAACGATGTGATTTTCAAAAAAATCATTTTTAATCAAGAAAGATGAATTTTTATCAAGATAGTTGAATTCTAAACCAAAAAGTTGAACTTTCGACAATAATTCAACAATAATTAATTAAATAAGTAGTATATGGAAAGTACTCTGTAATATATAAATGAAAATATGAGGATTGAAACGGTTTAACTGAAATAAGTCAATTACTATTATTTAATAATTAATAATAATTAATATAATAATATATAATAATATAATATAATAATTAAAATAATAATTAATTTAATATTTACTAACTGTTTGGTTAGAAATTTATGTTTCTTATTGAAAATGCAATATTTTTAGTTGATATTTTTGGAATTTGAATCGTTTAAAATTGAATTTGATATAGACCTCACATTTATTTTACTTAAAAGAATATATTTCCCTATTTTCGTGACGAATCTCCTAACATACCCTATGTAATAATTTTTGAATTAATTTTATAATATTTGGTTGAAGACTCATGTGTTCTGTTGAAAATTCGTCTTTTTTGCTTAAAAATTAATTAACAGAAATTTGGTTCTTTGTATTCGGTTATTGTTGCTTGGGAATTATGAATTAAATTCATTGGTGTAGGCAAACAACAAGTCGCGAGGCTCGAGTGAATCCAGGGGTAGATGCGAGGCCAGCAACCTATTTACTTACGCATAACAAAACGAAACAGAGCATATAAGTCAAACAAACTCTGCCATCGAGTTAAACCACCACCATGCCATTGTGCGGCGGCCGTTACTGGATTATTAATGAAAACCAAATATAGCGCTAGGTACCGTCGCATTGGTCGCTGGCGCACCTGCGGTTTCTAGTTTTCCTGGTTGCTCGTAAACCGAACGTAACTTTCATTAGCACCGGTATTCTCTCCAGAGTTTCTTCTTTATTAGCAACCTCTTCAATCTTGATATTTATTTTTATCATCGACACCACCCGGAAATACACTTCATATCAATGTTTCATAAAAACGTGCTCAAGGGCTCATGACCGATTTGCTAAAGCCAATATCAATTTTAGCTTGTACATTGTAACTTTCTTTTAACACCTTAACAGGGTAGTTGAAGGACCAGAAAACCGGGTAATGACTGCATTTATTTTTTGATTATGAATTTTGTTGGTCAGTGAAAGTCAGGGAAAAGTCAGAGATTTTTAAAAATATGGCAAATCACCAAGAATCGCCAGGGCTGCTGCTCAGTCACTTTTAGTCACTTTATTTCTCAAATCACTTTTTAGTCACCTTTTAAAATAAAAATATCACTTTATTCACTGTTTTCAGTAAATGATTCCATGGGTTAACCACTTTTGAATTTAGGTCTATAAATATTTCTCAAATGTTCTGAATTCTTTTCAAATATTTTAGGGTAGGGTGACACCACCCTACAGTAGATAGGAAAAAATTCAACAGCATTTAACTGCACCTGTTTCCAAAAATAAAGAAAGATTTTCGTTTTTAAATAAAGCTCACATATTGAATTGAATATTCTTATAGAAAAAAATATCACGAAATTAGTCAAGGGTACAATCGGTCAAGGGTATGATTTTGATACTCATAATTTATCAAAGGATTAACAAATTTTTAGGGTATTTTAAAAATCGAATTCAGTAATTTAATGTGATTTTGAAGGATTTAAAACATTATAGGGTATTTTAAAATATTCCAACACATTTTCAAGAGATTTAAAAAATATCAAGGAATTTCCAACGATTTTAATTATTTTAAGGGATTTTAAAAAAATTGCATGTGATTGTAAAGAATTTTCTAGAATTTCGGAAGATATGCAAAGATTTCAATGATTTTAAAGGATCTGAAAGCTCTGAAGGTTTTTGAATCAATTTTCCAGGATTTCGAAAAATATTAGATTTCATATCATTTCACGGTATTGTATAATATTTTAATCTATTTCAAATAATTATTTCACAAGAATTGAATTTCCTAAGGTTTAAAAAGATCTGAAGCTATTTTCATATATTTTTTGCAATTCATTTCAATTAATTTAGAATTGAACCTGAATTTGTATTAACATGTCTCAAATTCTTTTTAATTCTTTTGAAATCTTTGGAATTCTCTGGATTTTTGTTATTCACGTGAGTTCTTCTAAATTTACCGAATTCAATGGCGTTTTTTAGTTTTCGTTGAATTTTTCTAAAATAATTTTAAACTTACTAAACTTAATGAATTTTTTTATATTTTTTGTTTTTAATTCTCTTGAATCATTTTTAAAATTCACTTAAATTTTCCTGAAATCAATGGAATTTGTTGGATTTTCAAAAAAATTTCTAATTCATTGGTATTCTTTTAAATTTCACCTGACTTGATTGGCAGCCTTATGAATCGAATTATTTTCAATACTTTTACATTCTAAAGAACTTCAGTCACAGGATTAATGCACATTAGTCACTTTCAGTTACTTTTTGGGGTTAAATATGGCACTTTTTAAAGTTTTTCAAGTAAATTGGACTGTGGCAGACCTGAGAATAATGATTGGAAAATTTATAAATTTAAATAAAAAATTATTTTGTTCCTCATTGAAAATATCAGTCAGGGAAAAATGAGGAAAAAGTCAGGGAATTTCGAAAAGGAAGTTTTGCGGCCATCCTATAATAGAAAAAGCAATCCAATTACTTCAAAGTTAACTTGATGTCACAGAAAATTATACAATTTTGAGTAAATTTGATTTTAAATTCTTTAAAATTTGTAATGTACCTATTTTAAACTATATTACTTCACGTAAACATATCATATTTCAAAGCTTCGAGTCTTTCAGTTTGAAATGTTAAATTTAAACAAAAAATTAAATTCTCCCGTCAAAATTCGGGTTATTTCAAAAAAACTTTTGTTTTAATTAGAAAATGTCCCGTTTGGACAATTATATTTAGAGAATATTGATTCTTAAAATGTACTGGTACTAAGGGATAATACAGAAAATAATATGATTTTATGTTATGGTAGTCATAAGTTGCAAATAAACCCATTTTTCCCTCTAGTCACACTCGTTAAGTTCCGATTAGCCGAAACTTTATTGTAAAAACAGAGTTATTCGGCTCACTTTTGTCAGTCGAGAGTAGGCAGAGTCGTTAAAAAGTTAATAAAAGCTTTCACCGAGCGGGCCTTTTTCTTTATATGTATCAGGTTTTTATTCCCCGAATCGAAATTTTTCGCTTCATGTGCAATCAACGAGCTGGAATTCCCCTTTTAGGCGCTCGATGGAACTCGCTATTATTAAGGATAACAATGCTGGATAATTCGTTTTCAAATTTACAATTCTCTATCTCGAAAATTGACGTATTAGTTATATATTGGATGCTCATTGTGCGCGAGCTGATTTTAGTAATGATTGATTTACGAGAAAATTATATACGTGTTTCCGGGACGAATTTCGAACAAAAACCCCTTTTAGATGATCTTCATTTAATTTTAGTGTGAAGGGAAGATTTTATTGATGGTATAAAATGCAGGGTGTCTAAATACCTGGAAAACGTAGTAAACCTGGAATTGCCAGGGCATTTTTTCGAGAGCGTGTCGCATTTTTGTTTTAATTGTAATATAAAATTAAATAACAATGTTTTTTTGTGTGGGAAATTAATTTTTAAAAGTAAAGAATTAACTATTTTATGTTTGATTGAAAATGTACTTTTTTTAGTTGAAAACTCATGTGTTCTGTTGAAAATCCGTCCTTTTTGCTTAAAAATTAATTTTTCTAACTAAAAATTTAGAAAAAAATTTATTTAACTATTCCCGTT
>CAKNWT010316746.1:13579-24698 GCA_932066315.1 Andricus coriarius
TTTCTTGATTAACAATTCAACTCATGATGAAAATTAATCGTTATTGGTTGAAATACACTGTTTTTGATTGAAAATTAAAATCTTTTTTTGTTGAGAATTCATTTCTTTGAATAAAATTTGAACCATTTGGTTGAAAATTCGTTTTTTTTTTCGTTGAAAATTATTTTTTTTAACTTAAAATTTAACTATAGCAGTCGATCATTTAACTATTTTTTGAAAATTAGTTCTTTGGCTTAAAAATTAATTTTTTTAACTAAAGAATTAACTTCTATTTTTGGTTGAAAGCTCATATGTTTTGTTAAAAATTCCTCCTTTTGGGTAGAAAATTAATCGTCTTGGTTGAAAATTTACCTTTTTGTTTGAAAATTTAAAACTCTGCTAGAAATTTTTTTTCTCGACTGAAAAGTCTTTCTCAATTATAAATTCAAACAATTGCTGAAAATTCATCTTTATTGGTTGAATTACACTGTTCTTAATTAAAAATTAAAGTCTTTTTTGGATGAAAACTCATCTGTTTGAATAACTATTTTGTTGAAATTTCATCTTTATTGGTTGAATTAGACGGTTTTTTATTTAAAAATGAATCTTTTTTAGTTAAAAATTCATCTCTTTGTTGGAAAATTGGACCATTTTGTTGAAAATTCTTTTTTTTTGTTGAAGATTAATATTTATAACTAAAAATTTAACTGTTGTTGAAAATTAGTTCTTTTTGTAAAAAATTAATTTTTTAGTTACAGAATTTTCTGTTCTATTTTTGGTTGAAGACTCTTTTTTTTTGAAAATTTGTCCTTTTCTTGGCTGAAAATTCATCTTATTGCTTGAAAATTCAAGATTTTGGTAGCCATTTTTTTATCTTGACTGAAAAATATTTGTTAATTAAAAATTCAACTCAAGCTGAAAAGTTGAATATTTTTTTTCTGAAAATTTAAATAATACAGTTGAATATTCCATCATTTTAGTTAAAAAATCATCTCTTCGGTTGAAAATGAATTCTTTAAACTAAAAATGTAACCATTCAATTTTTGGTTGAAAATTTATCTTTTTTAGTTTATAGTTTATGTATTTTGATGAAACTTCGTCTATTTTAGTAGAAAATTAATCTTCTTAGCTGAAAATTCAATTATTCCAGTTGAAGATTCATAATTATTGTCAATAATTAATCTTTTTGGTTTAAAATTCAACTATTTCAGTTGAAGGTTCATAATTTTAGTTTTAAATTCATCGCATTTGCTGAAAATTGGACTATTTTGTTGAAAATTCGATTTCTTTTAGTTGAAAATTAATTTTTTTGTTTGAAAATTGAACAATTTGGTTAGAAATTGATGTTTCTTATTGAAAATGCAATATTTTTAGTTGATATTTTCGGTATTTCAATCGTTTCAAATTGAATTTGATATAGAACCCACATTAATTTTACTTAAAATAATATATTTCCCTATTTTCGTGACAAATCTCCTGATATACCCTATATTTACAGGGAATATACTCACCTGGAAAATATCTTTTATTCAAAATATTAATATGTTAAATATACACTGAATTTTAAGTTTATGAAGATAAAATAAAAGTTTGTTTTAATTATTATGCAAATTCATGGACTTCAGGGACAAATTAAAGATATTAATAATTATGCTTTTGATATCATTTATTTAATTAATTAATCGTTGGCGATAATATGCTTAAGAACATCTTGCAATATTAATTTGTCAAAGCTTTCTGAATTGAAAATATTAATTAATTTCCTAGAAACCTGTACTATTAAGAAATTACCTATCCTTTGATAGAGTTACTTTGATAAATGAAAAACCCGTTATTTAATTATGCATATGAATAGTACTATTTTTATACATTTAGATATTTACAAGGATTGAAAGAAAAACATTATTTATAATAAACTAGCGTAATTGTATACATATTCCGAGTCGTTTTTTTTTAATACGAAATACTTTTATGGCTCCTTAATATAAAAAATTATTCCGGGAAAAATCTTGAGGTTTCCGAAAAAAAAAAACCGGAATCGTCCGGGAATTTTTTTTCAGGGCTAAAATAGTCACCCTAGAAATATATATGGAGTAAAGTGATTCTATTTAATTGTTTTGTTTCTTTGTTTTTAGTCTCTCGACGGTCAGAACATCTACAATTCTTGCTGCACATTGCGAATTGACTACAGCAAGATGCAAAATCTGAACGTCAAGTTCAATAATGACAAATCGCGAGACTACACAAACCCGACACTTCCCACTGGTGACCAAAATCTTGATGCAGCAACCAGCCTCGCTCTAGGAGGCGAGCTTCTACCTCAGCTACTTCTTGGTGCAGCTGGTACTCAACAACGTGCCAGAATACCCGGTAGGTATTTTGTCATAATTTTAGGTTCAAAGTCAAATCAAAAAGATTTTTAAAAATCCAAAATTTTAAAAGATAAAACTTCAAAAACCTAACTGAAAATTTTGGAAAAACTACAAAAAAGTTCGATTTGTTAAAAAAACTCACTTATTTTATTGAATAGATTTTTGTTGGGGGGAGGGCAATGTACTGACGCTACCATAACACGGTTTTGAGAGCAACACTTTTTTGATTAGATTCGTGTTCAATTTGAAGAAATACGTAAAATTAGTGGGTTTACAAGAAATTGAAGGGGATCGACCTTTTCTGCAGTTTTACCAAAACTTTAATCAATATTACCAATTTTCATTTTCCTCACGCTTTTGAACCTAAAATATTCAGACAATAAATTTGGCTTCAATTTACTAAAACACTAATTTCTAAAAGTGCTTGTAAACACTGGGATCATGGATTAACCCCCTTATGAGAAAAAAGTATTGGTGAGTATTGGATGTAATACTTACCAATCCTTTTTTTTTAAGAGTTCAGAAAAAAGGCATTTTTAAAAATTTTGAAATAAATGTATTTGTATATTTAATACATTCTGTGCTTTCTATTTTGATTGTCCTTTTCCTAGGACTACAATTATGCAGTATGATGGAATTCTTCAGATTTTATTAGTCCTTAACATCTTTTTATGAACTATAGAAATTATAATTTCGATTTTATCAGAAGACGTTTTTTTCAATAGTTTTTTTTATAGTTGCGGATTTTTATGAACATTTTTTTATTTTAGCGATTTTGGAGATCCGCTTTTAAAGATAATTTAAAATTTATGCTTACTTTGATGAGTTTTTTATTTTAATTGAGTAGTTGAAGTCAGTGGTGATTTTAGAAGAAAGTATACCGAGTAAGGCAAAATGCTTTGCAACCCGAGTACAATAGCGCGATTTTCACAGTGTTTGAAAGCTATTGTGCTGAAGTAGTATTATATTCAAGGGGATATTTTATTGACAATTAAATAATAACTATTCATTTAAAAGAATAATTAGAGCCTGACAAGTAAAAATAATATTACATGATATTTTTCTATGTCAGTTTTTATTACGTGCATTTTTAATCAGATATGTACAATTATCGATATTTTTGTGCTAATTTAAATTACAGTCAAATATTCTAATCTTACCAAATGTTACTAAGGTTTCTTATTATTCGAGATTAAAAGCATCGACATTGAAAAACATTTCCAATTAAAAGCACACGAATCCGAAAAATTTTGATTTTATTTGAAGCTTTCAATTTTTAGAAGCATTTAGGGTTTCAAAATTCTGAAATTTACATAATTGCTTTAAATCTGAAATCAATTAAAATTAAAAGTATACCAACTTATTAGAATTTACATAAAGCCATTTCAATTCACCAGTTTCCAATTGTTAAGCCTTCATTTTTGGTAGAGCTACAAAACTTAAGAATTTAAATTTTAAAAGCCTTAATTTTTTGAGAGAATTTAAATTCCATTCATGATCAACTTGAGTTGCAAAATGTAGAATTATAAATTTTGCTTCCGATAAATTGGAAAAGAATTCTCAAAAGAATTAATATTTAAAATCATGAATAAATTTCAGTGTCCAAATAAAAAAATTAACAATTGGAGAAATTGTATTTAGTATAGCATTCCAGTTTCAGAAGTGTATGAAATTAGAAAATTTAAACTTCTGAAAGAGTTCGACAAATTAGAAAGCACTCTTGTTTGAAGATTTGTACATTCAAAAGAATTTTAATTGAAAATTTCTTGGTGAAAAATAAAAAATTGAATAATTTAAAGTTAGGCCTGTTCCAAAATTAAAGATATTTGAAATTGAAAGCTTCTTCTGAAATTGTTGGGAATTACAAATATGTGTGAATTAAGAGGCATTTCGGATGATTATTTTTTTTAAATATGTGGGTAAAAGTTTATTCTAGCCAAGTGAATTTTTCACTCTTTGAAATTTTAATAATACCTATCATTCTTTGGTCCTATCACGTACAAATAAATATAAAAAAAAGAATTAGAATAAGAACCTACTTCGTGAGATTATTTCTCGTTCTTCAAAAAAAAAATAATTTGTCCGAAAGAATCGTAAAATTTCGAAATTTGTTTTATGGAAACAAAATGTTTTCAGCTTACATATTTCCTGAAAGATAAAAGTATAATTTCACATTCACTAAAAAAAACTTTCAGATCTTTTTGTAGTCTGAAATTTCTTTATTGCCTCTTCCTAAACAAATAAATAACCACAATTTTAAAGATTAACCTATTTTTATTTACCTGAAGTTCTGAATGTTCAAATGGATGAAGTATTTTGTTCCAATTCTATTTTATTTAGATATATTGTTCCAACTCTATGAGTCCACTAATACTCTGTTTGAATTCGAAAATGTCTTTCATTTAAACTTAAAGAACTTCAAGCGCATCCAGTTTTTAAAGTAAAAACCTTGTCGAAAGTGGTGGCTAATTTAAGTCCACTGGAACTTGGAATGAAGTACTGTTTCGGGCATCGCGTGCAGGGGCATTTAACCTAAGTCTAGACCGTTCCAACGTAAACAGGCAGGTCAGCATGAATAATTTCTGTTGGATTTGGACGCATGTCGCAACCTGATGCAACTAACGCGCTGAGAGTGCGACTCTCATGCGGTTCCTCTTATCACGAAACCGCTGCGGCATCAATTCTCGCAACGACGTAAATCCTAACTGATTAAATCCAAGTTCTAGTGTACATTTTAATGAAATTCTGATACGATAAATTTATCTTGACTCGGTATACTCTAATCTGAAAATCCCGAGGACTACAAACTAAACTCTTTTATTTATTAACAACTCTTTTTCTGAGCTAAATAATGACGTCACGTGAATTTCCTGAAGTAGAGTCCCTTGCAGGCGCTCCGAGCGTCCTGGCATCGCCCTTCGCGGCTATGCACGGACTTCCATCGCCTCTAGCTGGACCCTACAACGGAGTAGCTCCTGCAGGAAGTCTCGCAGGTCTGGGAGGATTCACCCTTGGTGCTGGAGCCCTGGGTGTCCGCGTTCCCGGCAGCCCTCAGCCGTCGTCGGTTTTGCTCATCAGCAATCTCAACGAAGAGGTAAGTGCTCCTATAACCGATCCTGCTTTTTATCATCACCCCTCTTGCTCGACCTTTTGGTTCGAGTCTAGGACATTTTCTTTCATCAACTCAAGACTCAATCTCGATACGATTTCTCCGTGAGGCACGGCGATCCCCTAAAATACTTTCATTTTGAAACTAAGAATTTATGGAAGCAAATAAAGAGGGTAGTAACCCAACTTCCGGCGCTCGACGTGCCTCGCGGTGGATTTAGTTCGCGACTAAGAATCTAAATATCTCGGTACGTACCTACGTGATCTATCAATAAATAATGAGGTGTAATACGTTGGCATACCCTACAGTTTCTCGTCCCTTCTCGAATATTTCTTCGTCGAAGGATCTGATCCAATTTTCTCAGATGGCTAGAAATAATTCCAAGTGAATGGATTGAGAATGAGATCTTTCTGGAATTCGGGATCACTCGGCGAAGAAATCGAACACACGATGCGTTGTTTTCCCTGTCATGTCGTACATGCCCCCTAATCTTCATTTTCTAAACAGACTGTACGAATCACTCTATGAAGTCACCAATCTCTAGCCCTTAAATCCTAACGTCGTTGCGATATTATCCTTTATCGAGGCGCCTTCTGAGCTCTTATTCATATTTGTCCAGCAAAGTATTGGAACGGGTCCTGGGAAAGGACTTTTCAGTGTGAAGGCACCACTTGAAACAGGTGCCTTCACACAGAAAATACTTTTCATTGTGAAAGCACCCGTTTTTCAATTTTTATGAGAATCGAGGTATTATACCTTAAAACAGGTACCTTCACATATAACAGTATTTCTCCAGAATCCGTTCGAATATCCTTGGTATTTGCTTTTAGCAGAATTAATTAAATTTATTTTTAAATTAAAGTTATCGCATGTATTTTGAAATAAAGATATCGAAATACAAAAAGGAACGGCGGGGGAATGAAAAACCAAATTTAAATGTTAGATATAAAGTTTTATATCACCTTTCGGCATCAAGATGTCAAAAGAGTGTCGGGATGTGGAAGTTAAAATAACAAAGACGTTTAAAGAGCCGAGGGCGCTTCAAAATTGTGTGTCGGCATCACACCTCGCAGCTGGAACTTGTCACTACTGTTCTATAACTGTGTGTACTACTATCGTTTTTATCGCGCACAAGCTTCGCGTTACGCCTAGAAAAACCACCGATACTACAGCATCACTCTATTTCCTCTTGCTCTCCTATCATTTTTTAACAACACGTCGTTGGTGTAAAATATCCATCGGGATTTTCACCAAAAGCCAGTATAAAAACTAGATTTTTATTTCTTCACCTCATGCATATTAAAGAAACTAAAAATATACTATTTGGGTTTGAAAATGAAAAAATAAAATTATGCAATTTAAATTTCGCGCCAGAATTTCTATTATTTAAAAGGTTATGTTTAAGCGTGTCATATCGTAATTGTGACGCGAAATTTAAATTGCAAGATTTTATTTTTCTTGAAAACTCAGGAGCAGTATATGTTTAAAAGAAATTTGGCCTTAGTGTTTGATATAAATAATATTACAAATTGTAGTAAAATTTAGAAAGATGAATATTATACAATCACTTGTAATGTTTTAGTGTTTTTTGTTAATTGCACTGTAGTCTGCTTGTAGTGTCCTTTTTAAAATTAAAAGCGACAGACTTTCTCACTTCTTTTCTCATTTGTGCTGTAAATTTTGAAAAACGAAGTACGTGAATCTTGTGCGTGCCCATACTATACATTAAATCCTATATACTCGCTGACTACTGACTGGACTCTGTCTGTTCTCTGTGTAGATGGTCACGCCTGACGCTCTCTTTACCCTGTTTGGTACGTCTCCACATTTATATTATTAATTATACTACATTATTAATTATTATATTTATACACAAGAACCCTGTTGCAAAATTTTACATTGACAACATTCATTCAGTTCTAATCGATCTAAGTTGTATTTTTACAATATTCAAAAAGATCAATTTTATATAGATCAGTTTTATAAACATTTATTTTATAATGATCTGTCAAAAAGCAGGAGAGGCAATTCAATAAATGTAATTTAGATTCTTTTCCATTTAACGTACAAGTTGAAAACACGTTTCCTCTCCTCAAATAAAATTGTCAAATTATACCATAAAAAAGAACATATTTCAGATCACGTCATCTTTGTCAACTTTTTTCCAGTTTCCGCCAAATTTTGTTTTCTCAAAGCTTATTTAATTACTTCAGATTTCTAAATTTACGTTTAATCCGTTTTCCGATATTTTTTTTTTGAGATTTCAACTTACTTTATTACTACAGCTATATTTATCGCCATTTACTATTGTCATTGTTGTCATCACCATCACGCCTCACGTCATGTTCTCTATCTCCAAGCATCTCTTCTAATTTTTTCATTAATATTTTATTAATAATCAGTTTTCAAACACCTTAATATTATTACAATAGCTTTCGCTTGGATTATGTGATCCCAAATAGAGAACTCATTTCTCGAAAGGACCTCACTATTCGGATCCATTGCTTTTTTCCCATAACATTTTCCATTGATTTTACGATTCTTTCATCATGAATATTGTAAATATATGACTCAATAAATCTTTGTAACTCAAGATAAAAATTCAGATAATTGTTTCAAAATAAAAGTATTCAATGAAAGATTCGTACATTAAAATTATGTAATTAGTTTTGATATTATTTCTGAAAGGATCCGATGGTGACTCCCTTCTGCATGAATTAGATTTAGTGAAAGAACCTAGTTTTCAAAAACCAAGGATCCAGTTTTTTATAGAAGTAAATTTGAACAAAAATATATTTTGATAACTCAAAATATTGTTACTAATTTCTGCAATTTATTGTTAAATATTTAGGTGTTTACGGGGATGTACAGCGTGTGAAGATCCTGTATAACAAGAAGGACTCTGCCCTCATTCAGTTGGCGGAACCTCACCAAGCACATTTAGGTATAAAAGTATTTTTATTTTAAATAAGTATTCAGAGTTTTTGCAATCACCCGTGTGGAATTTAAAAGGGAAAGTTTCCAAAGCTTTAAAGTCTTACAAATAATTTAAATTATGGAAGCTTTGAATTAAAAAAAAACATAAAAAAATCCTTATATGTCAATAAATTGAAAACAAGAGCTTTCGGATTTGATGGAAATTTGAGTAATTGACGAAGCCAAAAAATTCCTAGAAAATTCAAATTGAAAGTTTGATGCTTTGGGTTTTAAGTAAATACTTTTGAATTTGTACTTAAGCGTTTTTATCACCGTTTTTACAGTAAAAAACATCTTATGCGAAAAACTTCCAACCACAAAGATTTTCACTTTCGAAAATCTTCAAAATTGATATTTGATTTTCAAATAAAAGTAATATGTAAAGTTTGAAACAGACTTTGTTAGTTTTCAGTTTAAAAAATAGTTTAAATAAAAATCCTCCTAAATTAAAATGTGTAATTCAAATTAAAAGAGTGTATTATTCAAAAAGGAATCAAATGAGAAATTTATCGAACTTGAAAGCAACTAATTTCCTGCACCAAATTTTAAAAGTTTAATTAGAACCTAAAATGTAAAAAATCATAAGTTAAAAGGTACTTTTTGATTAAAATATAGTTTTAATTTACAAGTTAATAGTTGCAATTGCGAAGTTTTCAAATCTTTCAAATTGAACAAATGAACATGATTGTTATAAGATAAATGGATTTTTAAAGTATTTTATTTTTAAATCATTCAAATTACAAAATTCTTACACTTGAAAATCTTCAAATTTATAAGTTTCCGTATTCAAAGGAATAAAAAAAAGGTTTATTCAGTTTTTTTATTGTTCTTTTATAATTATTTTTTCCTAAACATTGCTAAGATTCCTGACAAAAACTATGCGGTTTAAAATTGGGCTCGAATTTTTTAATCTGATTTTTTAGCAGCCATGGAATTTTTTACCTAATTTAACGGTTCAAGTGGATATTATTCTTGATTAAAATTCAAAAATATAACTGACATTTTTAATTCTCAGCAATCACTCATATGGACAAGCTGAAAGTGTTTGGTAAGCCGATCAGAGTGATGCTCAGCAAGCACCAGACAGTTCAACTGCCAAGAGAGGGACAACCTGACGCAGGTCTCACCAAGGATTACACCAACAGTCCTCTCCATCGATTCAAGAAACCTGGCTCTAAGAATTACCAGAACATTTATCCACCAAGCGCAACGTTGCATTTATCGAACATTCCGTAGGTTTTATTTTTATAATTATTATTATATATAATAATCTTCAAATTCTTATCGCGTTCTTTAAAAGCACGCGACAAAAATTTAAAAAAAAATTAAAGAAGTGGATGATTCATTTTTTTTCAATTTATAATGTAATATATAAATGTATACTTTTCCTGACATGAAAATCAAATGAATCCAATAGAATCATTTTCATGGAAATGCAATATCAGATAATTATCCTGAGAAAGAAGTGGATGAATCAAATAGATTCATTTCCCCGTTATTATGAGGTTAAAACTGGACGAACCAAGTAGAGTTATATTCATAGGAATAGATTCATTTTTCCTCAACTTAAAATATTATACGCATATCAATTATTCTGAGAATAAAAATTGATGAATCGTAATTATTCACTTCCACATTTATAAAATGTGAAAGATGAATTTTTCTACAAGAAAAATTCATAATAGACTGAATTCATAATAATCTGAAAAAAGTGGTGTGGCGATATGTCTCGAAAATCTCGCAATCCCTTTTGTTGGAAACTTGATTGGCTTTTCATTACTTGAAGTTTTTTTATACATTAAATTTGGAATTTTGAAAACTAAATCCACCAATAATCACTTTTATTCAGAAAAATCATTGAAAACTTTATGCGAATTGAGAAACACTTTTGCTTTAAAATACTCTTGCGCGGATAAATTAGCACTTTCAAATTATCTATTAAATTATTGTAAAATGTACGTGCAAGATATTTCTTCAATTTAGAAGATTTAAAATTAAAAACTTGTCTTGTGAGTTCCAAAATCATCCAAATTTAAGTATTTTTATTTATACATTTCTAAAATTGAAGAGATTTTCGATGGTAACTCTTTAAAATTGTGGAAGTTTGAATTGTAAATCTTTAAAATGAAACATTCACAATTAAAAATTATGCAATTGAAGTCTTGACGTTTTATTGTTCAAACCATAAAAATCTATGAATTTTTATTTACACATCTTTAAAGTGAAACAGGTTTAAATTTTAGCTCATTAAAATTGTAGAACTAGGAATTGTAAATCATTCAAATTGGAGAGTCTTCAATGTTGACAATTTACAATTAAAATTTTTGCAAATTTTTGTGTTTTACAATTAACATTTTTTTTAAATTAAAAAAATTGATCATAGTTTGTTCAAAAATCAAATACAATTCATTTCTTCAAAATCATCAAAATTTAAGAGTTTTTTAAAGAGTTTTTAATTGTAACTCTTTAAAATTATAGAAGTTTGAATTGTAAATTTTAAAAATTCCACACTTTCAAATTTTGACAATTTAAAATACAAAATTTTGCAAAGCTTTATGTTTTCAAATGAATAACTCTTTAATTTTGATGATTTACATATAAAAGTTCTTCAATTTCGCGAATTTTCAATTGTGAACCTCTTCAAAATGGATCTGTATCGAACATGGAAGACACCAGTAAAACA